>OY740785.1:116148494-116293494 GCA_963514005.1 Raja brachyura
GCAAAATTAATGTCCCCAAGTCAGGAGTTAAATATACACAAAGTGCTGGAGCAACAATGGGTCGGGCATCATCTCTGAAGAACGTGCAGTTAAGGGTGTGTGTGTGTGTGTGTGTGTGTGTGTTTTTTTATATAAGTGTGTGTATGTGTGTTTATATCTGTGTATATAAATATATATAGACTTATATACACATATATAAACAGACACACACACACACATAAAAACACACACACACATCTTTAACTACACGTTCTCCAGAAGCGACATATATGTATTGTGTGTGTATGTGTGTATGTTTTTAATTAAGTGTGTGTCTTTTATATATATAAATATAAACTTTTTTGATATTTTGTTATTTATTATTGGTTTTACAGAGTACTACGTTTACATATCTGTTGTCTTGCTGCGGGTAAGAATGCCAGTGTTCCATTTCAGGACATATGGCAATAACATACTCTAGGTAAGGGGCCCGTCCCACCAGCATGCAACTCCATGCGATGAGCACGACCTAACGTGGTCGCTTGAGCCGTCCGGCGTCGCGGGGCCGGTCCCACTTCGATCGCCGGAGCCGTGCGGAATTGTGCGGAGTTCGTCCCAACATCGCGCGGGGCTCCGAAAAACTGACTATGTTCAAAAATTCCGCGCGGCAACGGCTTGTCGGCTCGCAGTCACCTCGACGAATTACACACTGCCCCAACGTCGTGCCTCTGTGACCCTCTCTGTAGGTGCCTCTGTGCCCCTCTCTGTGTGTGGCTCCGTGGCCCTCTCTGTGTGTGCCTCTGTGCCCCTCTCTGTGTGTCCCTCTCTGTCCTGGCGAACTTACCTTAAGGCTTCGCTCCAAGTTCGCCTCACTTTGCGCTGCGTTGCGCCACTCACCCGACCTCCGCGCGGCCCTCGCTGCCGGTTTGGTCGCGCTTGCCGCATGCAGGCGCATGCTGGTGGGAACGGCCCTGTACAGGGGATCACCCGACCTCCGCGAGGCCCCCGCTTCTAGTTTGATCGCGTTCATCGCATGGAGTCGGATGCTGGTAGGACAGGGCCCTGCACTCACATTCTCCAGATATGCTGCCCGACCCGACCCGCCCTGCCCCGCCCCCACCCGCCCCCACGCGACACCACGCGACACCACGCGACCCACTGAGTTACTCCAGCACTACGTGCCCTTTTAACGGCAGATGCTGATTGACAACAACAACAACAACAACAAGAGACAAAGTGGTGGAGTAACTCAGCGGGTCAGGCTAGGGCAGGCCAGGGAGCATCCCTGGGGAACACGGGTTGGGTGATGTGTGTAGGAAGGAACTGCAGATGCTGGGTGTTCCGGGTAGGTCCACAAGCTGCTGAGGTCCATATGAGCAGCAGAGATGTGTTGCAGGGATTTCCACGGGTTCACACACCAAGCTATGAAGCCGTGCATTTGCATCGTTTGGGAATTCACTGCACGCCTGCGAATGAAAGTCGGCGCAGCTTGAATAAAGGGAGATGAATTTGACACCAAGGAAGGGTGTGTTTCAGGACGCGTTTTAGGTTCTGGTCGGTCTGCGAGTTGCAGCTCTCACGGAGCGCTCACCTGCCCGGGCTTGCACGCGTTTCCATAGGCACAGACGAGGAGGAAGTCAACGCAATTGCATTGGAGAAGCATCTGGGAGAGGCAGCGGCGGCTGGAGGGGGTGAAGGATTTGCAGCAGCGCGGCCAGAGGCGTGAGCACTGGACTAGTGTGAGTGTGAGTGTGAGTGTGTTAGTGTTGTGGTCTCTCGCCCCCACTCCTCACTCCTCGACCCTGGTCTCTTTGACTCAACGTTGGGCCAAGCTGGCAGATGTCTGAGAAACCTCTAGGTGTTTCCTCACAAGATTAAAATAAGCAATAGACAATAGGCAATAGGTGCAGGACGAGGAGTGGGCCATTCGGCCCTTCGAGCCAGCACCACCATTCAACGTGATCATGGCTGATCATCCCCAATCAGTACCCCGTTCCTGCCTTCTCCCCATATCCCCTGACTCCGCTATTTTTAAGGGCCCTATCTATCTCTCTCTTGAAAGTATCCAGAGAACCGGCCTCCACCGCCCTCTGAGGCAACAAATTCCACAGACTCACAACTCTCTGTGAGAAAAAGTGTTTCCTTGTCTCCGTTCTAAATGGCCTACCCCTTATTCTTAAACTGTGTGGCCCCTGGTTCTGGACTCCCCCAACATGGGGAACATGTTTCCTGCCTCTAGCGGGTCCAAGCCCTTAACAATCTTATATAAGGTTTCAATGAGATCCCCTCTCATCCTTCTCAGTTTGCAATTTATTGTTTGCCAACCCCATGACGTGATTGAACAAAGGGTTTGTTTTTCAATCTTATTGAAATGTTGAAATGTTTTTTTCCAATCTTAAATGAGAGGCTATTGATTTCATTGTTTTTACGGTGAGAGGGGGGAAAAGTTCTAAGGAGATGAATGGGGGGAAAAGGACACAGAGTGCTGGAGTAACTCAGTGGGTCAGGCAGCATCTGTGGAGAACATGGATAGGTGACGTTTCACAGAGTGCTGGAGTAACTCAGCGGGTAAGGCAGCATCTGTGGAGAACATGGATAGGTGACGTTTCACAGAGTGCTGGAGTAACTCAGCGGGTCAGGCAGCATCTGTGGAGAACATGGATAGGTGACGTTTCACAGAGTACTGGAGTAACTCAGCGGGTCAGGCAGCATCTGTGGAGAACATGGATAGGTGACGTTTCACAGAGTGCTGGAGTAACTCAGCGGGTCAGGCAGCATCTGTGGAGAACATGGATAGGTGACGTTTCACAGAGTGCTGGAGTAACTCAGCGGGTCAGGCAGCCTCAGTCGGGACTCTTCTTCAGACTGATTTTTTACACAGAGGGTGGTGGGTGCTTGGAATGGGCTGCCAGGGGTGGTGGTGGTGGAGGCAGATACCAATAAACATAGAACTGTACAGCACAGGAACAGGCCCTTCGGCCCCCAATGTTCATGCTGAACTTGATGCCAAATTATATTAATCTCTAATTAAGAGATATACAAAGTGCTGGAATAACTCAGTGGGTCAGGCAGCATCTTTAGTAAACAGAGGTAGGTGATGTTTCAGGTCAGTACCCTTCTTCAGACTAAAAGGTCCCAACCCTAAATGCCACCTGTCGGTGTCCTCCAGAGATGCCGCCTGGCCTGCTGAATTACTCCAGCACTCTGTGCCATTGTTATGCAAAGCAGCGTCTGCAGTTCCTTGCGTTCCTGTTCAAGAGGTTTTTGGATAGGCACATGGACGTGCAGGGAATGGAGGAACAAGGATCGCGTGCAGGCAGAGGAGATCAGTTTAAGTTGCCACCACGTGCAAGAAAGAACTGCAGAAGTCGGATGAGATCGAAGGTGGACGCAAAATGTACCAATGTTACAAAATTTTGAGATTTTAAAAATCAAGTCTGCAATTTATCCCATCAGATAAAGCATAAAAAGAAGTTTAATTTGACACCTAATTCACTTTCATATCTTCAGTATTAAAAAAGTTATGGCCATTTTCATACTCTGAAATTAGCATCTTGTTCCCCATTGCCTTTCAATTGACTTAACTCAAAAGCTGTGATCTAGAACCGTTAAAAGCCCATATCTTTCTTAAAAATTAAGAGAACTCAATGAAATTTTCAGTTATTATAGATTGAAGCATTCTGAAACAAATATGGAACAATCTTACTTGGATGACCTGAAATTAAAGTATATAATTAGTTAGTTATCTAATTGTAGCTAATTACAAAATTCAATGAGTAGATGTAAACATCTATCCATTTCTTAAGAAAAGATAAACTTTTTTTAAGTTGCCTGTGTCCAAATAACATTCACCCAATAATCCACAATATAACATAATTTTTAAATCTCATTTTCATGAATTTCTGGGCCAAATGGAAGGAATTTAGTGTTTAATGCCTGTAAATTAATGGCCATTTAAATCAATTAGCGAGTGGGTATTAGTGGAATGCGGTGGATTGGAACATTGTGGTTTGCGGTGAAGTCGGGAGGAAAAATACTGTTGGTTCATACATTTTTTTGGACGCCTTTTCGCAACATGAAAATATGATTAAAGCCTCCATAAAAACCAACTTTTAATATAAAAATAAACTGTGTACCTTTTTTTCTCTGCTACGCAAAATCCTTCCCGTTGTCGGCGCTCACGGCTTTTGAAGGTGATTTCTAAATTACTCTAGATAATAAATAATCTAGCGTAATTTAAAAATACCTTCATGAATGAAATGTCGGAGCGATTTTTCTTCCGCAACGAAATCGCCCGACATGGATCGATTTGCCCAGTCTGTGGAAAAACGGCACTTTAAGCCCGCCCCCCTCTGAAAGGCGCCAAAGTCACGCACACGGGGAGCGGCAGAACTGCAGCGCTGCTCAAGGTAACTTTTGTATGGGGAGAAGGAATGGGTGACGTTTCGGGCCGAGACCCTTCTTCGGACACTTAAGGGTCTCGACCCCGAAACGTCACCCATTCCTTCTCCCCATGGATGCTGCCTCAACCGCTGAGTTAGTCCAGCATGTTGTGTCTAACATGGCTTCATGTTCAGATATTGTGGGCTGAAGGGCCTGTTCCTGGGCTACACTGTTCTATGTTTTATGTTAATTGTGCTGAGATGGGCAGAGAACTCCAGTTGGAATCAGAGTTACAGAACCAAACAGGCAATGGTTGTCTGTTCATTTTAACAGCCCCACATCAAATACTATTACGTGCCCCCTCGCATTGGCTTATGTTTGGCCCATATCCCTCTAAAACAGTCCTACCTGCCCAAGTGTCCTTTAAGGCAGAGATAGATAGATTCTTAATTAGTACGGGTGTCAGGGGTTGTGGGGAGAAGGCAGGAGAATGAGGTTAGTAGGAAGAGATAGATGGAGTAGACTTGATGGGCCGAATGGCCTAATTCTACTCCTATTCCTTATGACCCTATAACCTTAAATGCAGTTATATAAAGTCATACTGCATGGAAACAGGCTCTCCAGCCCAACTTGTGTATGCCGCCCAACATGTCCCATCTACACTAGTCCCACCTGCCCGCGTTTGGCCAAAATCCCTCTAAACCAGCCCGATTCATGCAACTGTGCAAGTGTCTTTTAAATGCAGTTATAGAACCTGCCTCAACTACCTCTGGCAGCTTTGTTCCACATAAGGTCATAAGGTCATGTGATAGGTGCAGAATTAGGCCATTCGGCCCATCAAGTCTACTCCACAGTTCAACCATGGCTGATCTATCTCTCCCTCCTAACCCCATTCTCCTGCCTTATCCCCATAACCCCTGACACCCGCACTAAGCAAAAATCTATCTATCTCTGCCTTAAAAATATCCACTGACTTGAAAGCCACCGTGTTTCCACTTTGAAGGAAACTACACGAAATTCAGGAAATATTGGTTGTCAATAGACAATAGGTGCAGGAGTAGGCCATTCGGCCCTTCGAGCCAGCACCGCCATTCAATGTGATCATGGCTGAACATCCCCAATCAGTACCCCGTTCCTGCCTTCTCCCCATATCCCCTGATTCTGCTATCTTTAAGAGCCCTATCTAGCTCTCTCTTGAAAGTATCCAGAGAACCGGCCTCCACCGCCCTCTGAGGCAGAGAATTCCACAGACTCACAACTCTCTGTGAGAAAAAGTGTTACCTCATCTCTTGTTCTAAATGGCTTACTCCTTATTCTTAAACTGTGGCCCCTGGTTCTGGACACCCCCAACATCGGGAACATGTTTCCTGCCTCTAGCGTGTCCAAGCCCTTAACAATCTTATATGTTTCAATGAGATATCCTCTCATCCTTCTCAGTTTGCAATTTATTGTTTGCCAACCCCATGAAGTGATCGGGAACATGTTTCCTGCCTCTAGCGTGTCCAAACCCTCAACATATGTTTCAATGAGATTCCCTCTCATCCTTCTAAACTCCAGAGTATACAAGGCCAGCCGCTCCATTCTCTCAGCATATAACAGTCCCGCCATCCCGGGAATTAACCTTGTAAACCTACGCTGCACTCCCTCAATAACAAGAATGTCCTTCCTCAAATTAGGGGACCAAAACTGCACACAGTACTCCAGGTGTGGTCTCACTAGGGCTCTGTACAACTGCAGAAGGACCTCTTTGCTCCTATACTCGACTCCTCTTGTTATGAAGGCCAACATGCCATTGGCTTTCGTCACTGCCTGCTGTACCTGCATGCTTACTTTCATAGACTGATGAACAAGGACCGCCAGATCCCGTTGTACTTCCCCTTTTCTCAAATTCGGATAATTGTATTGTCTTCAGCTAATTTTAGGGAAACAAAATAATTTTGAGAAATTTCCGCATCCGGCCCGCTAGGGAGATTTGGGAGAAAAAAAATGATATTTACGACCATCCGCGCCCGTGCAGTTGGTGGAGGTCCGTCAGCCGCGTCGCAAATTAAAATGGCGCCAGTGACGCGGTAGGGAAACAAAATGGCGGCGTCTCCGCGCGCATGCGCAGTGGGCCCGGTATCCGTGCGTGCGCAGTTGGAGCGGCAGTCACACATGCCCAGTTGGGGAAGGCTTGGAAAATTTCAGGAAATACCATCAAATTTCGGGAAATTTGGGATTGTATTGAAGGAAATTTTCTTTTGAGGTGTGGCAGCATTAATACCACACCTTTTTATCCCACTCATTCCTCTGCAATGAGGA
Organism: Raja brachyura; assembly: GCA_963514005.1. Next base: position 116,155,158 of record OY740785.1, read on the forward strand.
ATTCCTCAGATTCCCGTTCAATCTTTTTCCCTCTCACCTTCAACCCGTGGCTTTTGGTTTTGTTTAGGTTGATCATTGTCTTGTGTACCGTGTACATCATCATCCCTCTCACGAGGGGGGAGCTTCTTTAGTCAGAGGGTGGTGAATCTGCGGAATCCGTTGCCACAGAGGGACTGCGGAGGCCAGGTCAATGGATGTTTTTTGGGGATTGTCAGATTCTTGATCAGTACGGGCGTCGGGGGTTACGGGGAGAAGGCAGGAGAATGGGGTTGGGAGGGAGAGATAGATCAGCCATGATTGAATGGCGGAGTAGACTCGATGGGCCGAATGGCCTAATTCTGCTGCTAGAATCGATGAACTCATCAACTGAGACACAGTGAAGTCGTGTCGCTGAAGTCCCGATGAGGTTGAGACCAGGCCTAGGTGCCACATTTCCGGGGGGGTGGGGGAACTACCAGAAGGGGAGGATTTCAAGCGCGCTCTTGTCATTTTGTCTGGATTAAAGGACCTGCTGAATCGGTAGCGGGCCTGTCGTGTGTTCCCTCAGGGATAACGTATTTCAATCCTTATTTAAATCCCATCTATCAACAGCTGTCAACAATGGGGGAACCTTATAAATTTTCTGCCAGTCCAAAGATCCAGATGTTGGAGAGGGAGCTGGCAACAGACTTGGCTGAGCTGAAGCAGGAGATCGAGGAAAATGGAATGCTGCACGGATCACCGGCAAGACCTTTCAGGTAATATTTAGTCGTACAATATAGTGGCCCATTGACACTGTCTTAGTGTTACGTTGTCCTACCCATGGTCATTCCTTCGTCTCCCCGCTCCCGTCCGGCAGAAGGCACAGAATCCTGAAAGCGCGCACCACCAGACTCGGGAACAGTTTCTTCCCCTCTGCTCTCAGGCTTCTGAACGGTCCTTCCATAAGCTAGGAGTACTGTCCGATTCACCTCTACCCCATTGTGGACATTGGACTTTGTCTTGGGGTTGGACAGGCTAGATGCAGGAAGATTGCTCCCAATGTTGGGGAGGTCCAGAACAAGGGGTCACAGTTTAAGGATAAGGGGGAAATCTTTTAGGACCGAGATGAGAAAAACATTTTTCACACAGAGAGTGGTGAATCTGTGGAACTCTCTCCCACAGAAGGTAGTTGAGGCCAGTTCATTGGCTATATTTAAGAGGGAGTTAGATGTGGCCCTTGTGGCTAAAGGGGAATAGGGGGTATGGAGAGAAGGCAGGTACGGGATACTGAGTTGGATGATCATATTGAATGGCGGTGCAGGCTCGAAGGGCCTACTCCTGCACCTATTTTCTATGTTTCTATGTCTCTGGAACTGATGTATGTGGGACAGTCATATGCTGAGAGAATGGTGCAGCTGGGCTTGTATACTGGAGTTTAGAAGGATGAGAGGGGATCTCATTGAAACATTATTAAGGGTTTGGACACGCTAGAGGCAGGAAACATGTTCCCAATGTTGGGGGAGTCCAGAACCAGGGGCCACAGTTTCTGAATAAGGGGTAAAGGTCCTGTCCCACTATGGCGACCTTACTTGTGAGTTTAGGAGAGTTTGCACACACCACAACCTCGCAGCACGGTCGACACATGGTCGTATGTTGTCACTGGTACGTCTCCTTCATGGTCGAGGGGAGTTCCCGCATAGTGGTCATTGCTTGTGGCCCCAGTTTGGTCGAGGATCATTTCTCAACACGCTGAAAATCTTTCTGCCAGCAAAAATTGGTCGGCATGGAGAAAATCGATTCCTTTGAACTCGTAGTGCGGTGGTAGTGTGGTGGCCATGTCCTTGTAGGTAGTCGAGGTAACTGGAAGGGCCGAGAAGGCCTGTTTCCGTGCTGTAATTGTTATGTGGTTATATGGGTATTCACAGTGAACAGATACAGGATAAAGGGAATAACGTTTAAATGCAAGACGATCATGTCATAGAATCATTTTTAAAAATCCGACATCATTTTGATCTTGTAAAAGATAATCTCTATGGTGTATGTGGTATCAAGGAACTGCTGCTGCAGATTTATGTATTTATATTTTTCAGTTCTGTCGGCATACCAAAGGATATTTCTCACTTCAGAAAGGAACGAGAACTGCACATAAAGAAAGGGTTGCAGGTAAGGTATGGGGAACTTTGGAGATAGCCTGCGTGCAACGCCAGGTTCTACCCTGCCTGTACATGTTCTGTATAGTCTGTGTGTTCTCCCTGGGACCTCGTGGGTTGACTCCAGGTGCTCCGGTTTCCTCCCACACTCCAAAGACGTGCTGGTTTGTAGGCTGATTGGCTCTGTACAAATTGCAAATTGCCCCCGGCGAGTTGGATAATGCTAGTGTATGGGGATCGTTGTCGGCGCGGACTCGGTGGGCCGAAGGGCCTGTTTCCGCGCTGTATTTCTAGCGTGCATCCATACGAAATCCTGAAGTATTTTGTAAAAATAGTTATGGGCCCGTCTCACTTATGCGATTTTTTTTCATGTTGAAAATCCAGCGGTGACCAGAACAAGGTACGACTCTTTGGGCGACTACTCACGACCATACAGGCTACCACCCCGCGACATGTCGCCTGTATGGTCGTGAGTTCTCTCCTAGTTACCCAAAGAGTCGTAGCATCTTTCTGGTCTCCGCTGGATTTTCAACGTTGAATTTTCGGCGACTTATGACGGGTGCTGGCAGTCGCCGAAAAAGTTGCGTAAGTGGGACAGGCCCTTTACACTTTGCAGGAAGGAACGGCAGAGGCTGGTATACACCGATGAAAGACACAAATGCTGGCGTAACTCAGCGAGTCAGGCAGCGTCACTTGAGAGAAGGAGTGGCTGGCGTTTCAGGTCAAGACCGACTGAAGAAGGGTCTCGACCCGAAACGTCGCCCATTCCTTCTCTCCCGAGATGCAGCCTGTCCCGCTGAGTTAAAGCCCTCTCCCATGGTACGAGTTCATTCCAAGAGTTCTCCCGAGTTTGCCCTGATTCGAACTCGGAGATTTACGGTAGTGGCCGCTCGTCGGTACTCGGGGCTCTGGTGGACATTTTTCATCACGTTGAAAAATCTTCACGAGTCTTCCCGTGCTTACCTGACGTTAGCGAGTCTTCCCGAGTACCTGCCGTTAGCCGCTAAGAGACGTCCTTGAGCTCCGACATACCCGCTACGTTCATTCTCCGTGCTTACCACGAGTTTGATTTTTTTTTAACTCAGGAGAGCTCTTGGAATGAACTCGTACCGTGGGACAGGGCTATTAACTCCAGCATTCTGTGTCTATACGTTTTTGCTGTTGATTCTTCATTTGTTAGGTGGCCGAAGCAAAACCACTTCTAATCCAAGCGGACGTCATGCGGAGAGAGCTGGAAAGTTGCCTGAAGCCGGAATACACGGCCAACAGCTTACCTCTTCTCCTTCACCAGGTAACCAGATGCTCTCAAACAGTCACGCACACAGTCTCTTGCCCAGGAGGTGAAGTAGATTTTCAAATACAGACAGATTTGGGCCATTTGGAAGAGTGGGCTGAAAGATGGCAGATGGAGTTTAATGCTGATAAGTGTGAGGTGCTACATCTTGGCAGGACAAGTCAAAATAGGACGTACATGGTAAATGGTAAGGAATTGAGGAATGCTGTGGAACAGAGGGATCTAGGAATAACTGTGCATAGTTCCCTGAAGGTGGAATCGCATGCAGATAGGGTGGAAAAGAAAGCTTTTGGTGTGCTGGCCTTTATAAATCAGAGCATTGAATATAGGAGTAGGGAAGTAATGTTAAAATTGTACAAGGCATTGGTGAGACCAATTCTGGAGTATGGTGTACAATTTTGGTCGCCGATTTATAGGAAGGATGTCGACAAAATAGAGAGAGTACAGAGGAGATTTACTAGAATGTTGCCTGGGTTCCAGCAACTAAGTTACAGAGAAACGTTGAACAAGTTGGGTCTTTATTCTTTGGAGCGCAGAAGGTTAAGGGGGGGACTTGATTGAGGTCTTTAAAATGATGAAAGGGATAGACAGAGTTGACGTGGATAAGCTTTTCCCATTGAGGGTAGGGAAGATTCAAACAAGAGGACATGACATGAGAATTAAGGGACAGAAGTTTAGGGGTAACATGAGGGGGAACTTTACTCAGAGAGTGGTGGCTGTGTGGAATGATCTTCCAGCAGAAGTGGTGGAGGCAGGATCGATTTTAACATTTAAAAGTAAAGTGGATAGGTATATGGACGGGAAGGGAATGGAGGGGTATGGTCTGAGTGCAGGTAGATGGGACTAGGGGAAAATAAATGGTCGGCACGGACTGGAAGGGCCGAGAAGGCCTGTTTCCGTGCTGTAATTGTTATATGGTTATATGATTATATGGATCAAGAACCAGTGGACATAGGTTTAAAATGAGGTGGGGGGGGGGAAAGATCTAATAGGAACCTGAGGGTATCATTTTCGCACAATGGGTGGTGGGTGTATGGAACGAGCTGCTGCAAGATTGTAGTGCAAATGGGTTTTCTCCGGGTGCTCCGGTTTCCTCTCTCTGCCTCAGAGGGCAGTGGAGGCAGGTTCTCTGGATGCTTTCAAGAGAGAGCTAGATAGGGCTCTTAAAAATAGCGGAGTCAGGGGATATGGGGAGAAGGCAGGAACGGGGTACTGATTGGGGATGATCAGCCGTGATCACATTGAATGGCGGTGCTGGCTCGAAGGGCCGAGTGGCCTACTCCTGCACCTGTTTATTGTCACCCTCCAAGGACATATAGGTTAATTGGCTTGGTATAAGTGTAAACTGTCCCTAGTGTGCGTAGGGCAGTTTTAGTGTTCGCTGGTCGGTGTGGACTCGGTGGGCCGAGGGGTATCTCTCCAAAGTCTGAGGTGAAATGTTCCATTTGGTGGATTGTGGGAAGTTCTGGTCACTGTTCACTTAGGGGGGGAGGGGGGGCATTGGCTATAATGAGCGGTTGGACAGACTTGGATTGTGACCACTGCCTAGTCCATCACCAGCTCTGACCTCCCCACCGTTGAGGGGATCTATCGCCGTCGTTGCCTCAAAAAAGCAGCCAACATCATCAAGGACCCACACCATCCTGGCCACACACTCATCCCACCACTGCCATCGGTAAGAAGGTACAGGAGCCTGAAATCTGTCATGTCCAGGTTCAGGAACAGCTGCTTCCCCACAGCCATCAGGCTATTAAACACGACAACAAATAAGGTCTGAGCTCTGAACTGCAAAATACCATATTATTATTGCACTATATTTGTTATTTAACCATATAACCATATAACAATTACAGCACGGAAACAGGCCTTCTCGGCCCTTCCAGTCCGTGCCGACCATTTATTTTCCCCTAGTCCCATCTACCTGCACTCAGACCATACCCCTCCATTCCCTTCCCGTCCATATACCTATCCACTTTACTTTTAAATGTTAAAATCGATCCTGCCTCCACCACTTCTGCTGGAAGATCATTCCACACAGCCACCACTCTCTGAGTAAAGAAGTTCCCCCTCATGTTACCCCTAAACTTCTGTCCCTTCATTCTCATGTCGTGCCCTCTTGTTTGAATCTTCCCTACCCTCAATGGGGAAAGCTTATCCACGTCAACTCTGTCTATCCCTTTCATCATTTTAAAGACCTCAATCAAGTCCCCCCTTAACCTTCTGCGCTCCAAGGAATAAAGACCTAACTTGTTCAACCTTTCTCTGTGACTTAGTTGCTGGAACCCAGGCAACATTCTAGTAAATCTCCTCTGTACTCTCTCTATTTTGTTGAACTTTTTTTCTCTCTTCCTCCGTTATATGCAATGTTTACATATTCACATATTCCGTTGTACTGCAGCAAGTAAGAATTTAATTGTCCCGTCCGAGACATACGACAATGAAACACTCTTGAATCTTTTCTCTGTCGCTTGGAGGTTAAGGGAGACCTGAGAGAGGTACATAGAACCATAGAAACATAGAAATTAGGTGCAGGAGTAGGCCATTCGGCCCTTCGAGCCAGCGCCGCCATTCAATGTGATCATGGCTGATCATCCAACTCAGTATCCTGTACCTGCCTTCTCTCCATACCCTCTGATCCCCTTAGCCACAAGGGCCACATCTAACTCCCTCTTGAATATAGCCAACGAACTGGCCTCAACTACCCTCTGTGGCAGAGAGTTCCACAGTTCATATAAAATGATTAGTGGAATAGACAGTGTAGACAGTCAGAACCTTTTTTCCAGGATGGAAAAATCAAAGACTGGAGGGCTTAACTTTAAGGGGAGAGGGGCAGGGTTTAATGGAGATGTGCGGGGCGGGTATTTTTCACACAGAGGGTGGTGGGTGCCTGGAACGCACTGCCAGGGGTGGTGGTGGTGGCAGATACGATAGTGGCGTTTAAGAAGCTTCTAGATCGGCACGTGGATATGCATGTAGAGCATATAGAATCATAGAATCATAGAAAATAGGTGCTGGAGTAGGCCATTCGCCCCTTCGAGCCTGCTCCGCCATTCAATATGACCATGGCTGATCATCCAACTTAGTATCCTGCACCTGCCTTCTCTCCATACCCCTTCATCCCTTTAGCCACAAGGGCCACATCTAGCTCCCTCTTAAATATAGCCAATGAACTGGCCTCAACTACCTTCTGTGGCACAGAATTCCACAGACTCACCACTCTCTGTGTGAAAAAAGATCTTCTCATCTCGGTCCTAAAAGACTTCCCCCTTATCCTCAAGCTGTGACCCCTTGTTCTGGAGTTCCCCAAAATCGGGAACAATCTTCCTGCATCGAGCCTGTCCAACCCCTTAAGAATTTTGTAAGCCTCTATAAGATCCCCCCCTCAATCTCCTAAATTCCAGCGAGTACAAGCCGAGTCTATCCAGTCTATCTTCATATGGAAGTCCTGCCATCCCAGGAATCAGTCTGGTCATATGCAAAGGATGGAATATGGATTATATGCCAGCAGGGGTGATTAGTTGTTTAACTTGGGATTATGTTCGGCATGGACCTTGCTCATAAATTCATAAGTTCGAGGAGCAGAGTTAGGAGCAGAATCAGCCCATCGAGTCTCCTCCGCCATTCAATCGTCACAGATCTATCTCTCCCTCCTAACCCCATTCTCCTGCCTTCTCCCAATAACCTCTGATACCCACACTAATCAAGAATCTATTTATCTCTGCCATAAAAATATCCACTGACTTGACTTCCACAGCCGTCTGTGGCAGTGAATTCCACAGATTCACCACCCTCTGACTAAAGACATTCCTCTTCATCTCCTTTCTGAAGGAAAGTCCTTTAATTCTGAGGCTGTGGCCTCTGGTCCTCGACTCTCCCACTAGTGGAAACATCCTCTCCACGTCCACTCTGTCCAGGTCTATTTCACTGTGCAGTAAGTAAGATCGGAAAGACCTGGTCCTGCACTGTAATATTAACTGTTTATTCCAGGTAATTTTCATGTTCATTAAAGGGCCTGCCCTACAACCATGCAACTCCATGCGATGAGCGCGACCTAACGTGGTCACTTGAGCCGTCCGGCGTCGCGGGGCCGGTCCCACTTTGATCGCTGGAGGCGTGCGGAATTGTGCGGAGTTCGTCCTGAGTTCGTCCCGACATCGCGCGGGGCTCCGAAAAACTGACCATGTCCAAAAATTCCGCGCGGCAACGGCTTGTCGGCTCGCAGTCTCCTCGACGCATTACACACCGCCCCGACGTCGTGCCTCCATGACCCTCTCTGTAGGTGCCTCCGTGACCCTCTATGTGTGTGGCTCCCTGGCCCTGTGTGTGTGTGTGCCTCTGTGACCCTCTCTGTGTGTCCCTCTCTGTCCTGGCGAACTTACCTTAGACTTCACTCCAAGTTCGCCTCACTTTGCGCCGCGTTGCGCCACTCACCCGACCTCCGCGCAGCCCTCGCTGCCAGTTTGGTCGCGCTTGCCGCATGCAGGTGCATGCTGGTGGGAACGGCCCTGTACAGGGGATCACCCGACCTCCGCGCGGCCCCCGCTTCTAGTTTGATCGCGTTCATCGCATAGAGTTGCATGCTTGTAGGACAGGCCCTTAAGGTCTTGTCCCACTTGGGTGACCTAATCTGCGAGTCCTGGCGAGTTTGTCCTCGACTCATACTCGCAGCATGGTCGACACGAGGTTGTAGGAGGTCTTTGTAACTCTCCTTCATGTTCGAGAGTGGTCTCCGCATACTCGAGGCCTCAGCTAGGTCGCGGCGTATTTTTCAAAATGTTAAAAAATGCCCGCGAGTAAAAAAAGGTTGCCATGGAAAAAATTGATACTTTTTTTACTCGTAGGTTTAGTCGAAGTAGGTCGTAGTAGGTCGGCATGTTAGTCGTAGGTAGTCGAGGGTAGTCGAAGGTAGTCGTAGATAGTCTTCATCATAGTCGAAAGGAGGTCGAAGGAGGTCGTCTTCACTCTCCACTATTCGGTGTCCAATTTTCCCGAAGTTAGTCGTAGCTAGTTGAAGCTGGTCTTCAACATAGTCGAAGGAGATCTTCAACATGTCATTTTTTTCAAACTCTTCTAAACTCGCCAATTAGGTCGCCCAAGTGGGACAGCCCCTTAATTTATAGGAGCAGAATTAGGCCATTCAGCCCATCAATGTTGAGATAGTCCTTGCCTCAACTATCTCCTCTGGCAGCTCGTTCCATACACCCACCACCCTTTGAGTGAAAATGTTACCCCTCAGATTCCTAATTTGAGGAAGGACATCCTTGCTATTGAGGCAGTGCAGCGTAGGTTCACGAGTTGAATCCCCGGGATGGCGGGACTGTCATATGAGGAAAGATTGGAAAGACTGGGCTTGTATTCACTAGAATTTAGAAGGATCAGGGGGAATCTTACAGAAACATATACCATTATAAAAGGACTGGACCAGCTAGATGCAGGAAACATGTTCCCAATGTTGGGCGAGTCCAGAACCAGGGGCCACAGTCTTAGAATAAATGGGAGGCCATTTAAGACTGAGATGAGAAAAAAACGTTTTCACCCAGAGAGTTGTGAATTTGTGGAATTCCCTGCCACAGAGGACAGCGGAGGCCAGGTCACTGGATGAATGTAAAAGGAAGTTATAATAACTATAATAATAACTTTATTACGGACTCAGGGTCCAGACAAGGGGCAACATTACATTAAAAATGCATTCCATATCAAATATCATAAATATATATAAAATCATGGTAAATCACATTAAAACATCATAATTTATACATTTTAAAAACCCACAATACTTAAGTTAAAAATCCAGAGTAAAAGATGATCAATGTCCTACAACGAGACAACGATACCAGTGTCTCCACAGCTGGGATTCGCAGCGTGTGGTGCTAACCCTTATATTTGTCAAGGCCACAATAAGCACATTTTTAGAGTCATTTATCCTGCAAATGAATTTATACATGTGGTGTCTTAGGATAGCTTCTAAAGTACTGACTCCTGCAGCCACAAACATATTACTGGCACTACACCATCTTGGTTGCCTTAGCAGTGTTCTCATGGCATCGTTATATTCCACCTTTAGTCTCTGCAAACTTGTCTTTAAATAGTTCGACCACAGGTGCGCAGTGTAGAGGGGTGTGCAGTATGCTCTAAATAGCGACATCTTCACCACATCTGCACACGCACCAAATTTACGCAAGAGGATATTCGCCTGTATATACAGCATGCGTCGTTGCCTATAAATATCCTCATCATCTGTCATCTGTTCTGTAATAATATGCCCTAGATATTTTATCTTATTGCAGACACTAAGATTGTTGTCAGACAAGTTAGATAGAGCTCTAGGGGCTTGTAGATTCAAGGGATATGGGGAGAAGGCAGGCACGGGTTATTGATTGGGGACGATCAGCCATGATCACAATGAATGGCGGCGCTGGCTCGAAGGGGTGAATGGCCTCCTCCTGCACCTATTTTCTATGTCTATGTCTAAATTTTTGCCCCCCCTCACCTTAAGTCTATGTCCTCGATTCCCCTACGATTGTTAAGGGCTTGGACACGCTAGAGGCAGGAAACATGTTCCCGATGTTGGGGGAGTCCAGAACCAGGGGCCACAGTTTAAGAATAAGGGGTAAGCCATTTAGAACGGAGACGAGGAAACACTTTTTCTCACAGAGAGTGGTGAATCTGTGGAATTCTCTGCCTCAGGGGGCGGTGGAGGCAGGTTCTCTGGATGCTTTCAAGAGAGAGCTAGATAGGGCTCTTAAAGATAGCGGAGTCAGGGGATAAGGGGAGAAGGCAGGAACGGGGTACTGATTGGGGATGATCAGCCATGATCACATTGGATAGTGGTGCTGGCTCGAAGGGCCGAATGCCTGCTCCTGCACCTATTGTCTATTGTCTATTATCTATTGTCTACTCTGGGCAAGAGACTCAGTGCATCTATCCGATCTATTCCTCTCATAGACTTTGTTTGATAAAATGGTCGACTTTAATCCTACTCATTAACATTTGTGTGATTTATCCACTGCAGTTTTTTACAGATCGGATTCACCAGTTAGTTCAATGCAAGTATCTACACATGCTGCGCTGGGATAGGTTTTGCCGGCATACAAAGGTCATGGAGCAACAAGGTAGGCCTCAAAACATAACCTCGACTTTAGAGTTTTGGACTAGCAGCCAACTGTGGACGCAGCCCCGACCATCACACAACCCGACCTCCCTTCTTTTGACTGTTTAGAAAATAGAAACATAGAAACATAGAAATTAGGTGCAGGAGTAGGCCATTCAGCCCTTCGAGCCTGCACCGCCATTCAATATGATCATGGCTGATCATCCAACTCAGTATCCCGTACCTGCCTTCTCTCCATACCCTCTGATCCCCTTAGCCACAAGGGCCACATCTAACTCCCTCTTAAATATAGCCAATGAACTGGCCTCAACTACCCTCTGTGGCAGAGAGTTCCAGACACCCACCACTCTCTGTGTGAAAAAAGTCCTTCTCATCTCGGTCCTAAAGGATTTCCCCCTTATCCTTAAGCTGTGACCCCTTTTCCTGGACCTCCCCAACATCGGGAACAATCTTCCTGCATCTAGCCTGTCCAACCCCTTAAGAATTTTGTAAGTTTCTATAAGATCGCCTCTCAATCTCCTAAATTCTAGAGAGTATAAACGGAGTCTATGCAGTCTTTGTTTATAAGACAGTCCTGACATCCCAGGAATCAGTCTGGTGAACCTTCTCTGCACTCCCTCTATGGCAATAATTTCCTTCCTCAGATTTGGAGACCAGAACTGTACGCAATACTCCAGGTGTGGTCTCACCAAGACCCTATACAACTGAAGTAGAACCTCCCTGCTCTTATACTCAAATCCTTGTATTCAAATAGGTGCATGAGTAGGCCATTCGACCCTTTGAGCCAGCACCGCCATTCAATATGATCGTGGCTGATCATCTAAAAATCAGGCTCCCGTTCCCGCGACCTCGCGCTGCCTCGGCAAGGCCAGCAGCATCATCAAGGACCAGTCGCACCCTGGCCACTCTTTCTACTCCCCTCTCCCGTCGGGCAAGAGGCACAGAAGTGTGAAAACGAACGCACACCTCCAGATTCAGGAACAGTTTCTTCCCAGCTGTTATCAGGCAACTGAACCATCCTACCACAACCAGAGAGCGGTCCTGAACTACTATCTACCTCATTGGAGACCCTTGGCCTATCCTTGATCGGACTTTGCTGGCTTTACCTTGCACTAAAGGTTATTCATACTATTCCCTTTATCTCGTGTCAGTGAGCGGCGTCGATTATAATAATGTATTGTCTTTCCGCTGACTGGTTAGCACGCAACAAAAGCTTTTCACTGTTCTCCGGTACACGTAACAATAAGCTAAACTCAAATACTCAGAGTTTAGAGATGGTGCATGGAAACAGGCCCTTCGGCTCACCAAACCCATGCTGACCATCGAACAGTCGTTCGCGCCGGTTCTATGTTATCCCATCCACTCCCTGCATGCCCGGGACAGTTTACAGAGGCCAATTAACGTCCTTTGAAATGTGGGAGGAAACCGGAGCACCCGGAGGAAACCCACGCAGGCCACAGGGAGAACGTGCAAACTCCACACAAATTAGTATTAAAATTCTGGAAGGGACCATTGTCCCCCTACCATTAAAATGTGGACAGCGGAAATGTTGGAGACGCTGCATTTGGAGAGAATTAGGTTTATCCTAATGGACAAATATAAACTTTTTGAACAAACATGGTCTCCATTCACAGACTATATGAAGGGGTAGCTGGGCTCAGCATTGTAGCTCAATAAGTACCCGGTGGTAAGATCAGATGAAAAGATTTAATCTGAGACTTGTATACTCGTCTCTATATATGTTGTTATTTGAAATTGTTCCATTCATTGTTAAGATGTATACTTCAATTTTTCTGTTTTTAGTATAATAATTGTTTGCTAGTATTATTTTTAATTTTTTTAATTAAAACTTTTTTTTTTTAATCTCACATATAATCAAAATCATAATCAATATTATTTAAGCACACTCTTTTGATTAAACATCTATTATTTATTTTCACTCTCAAAAAACATAGAAGCTTATATATATTGCTTTGTAATACCTGTACAACTTTGGAAACATGTAAAATGTGTATTTGAAACACTGTTATATAATTAAACATAGAAACATAGAAATTAGGTGCAGGAGTAGGCCGTTCGGCCCTTCGAGCCTGCACCGCCATTCAATATGATCATGGCTGATCATCCAACTCAGTATCCCGTACCTGCCTTCTCTCCATACCCCCTGATCCCCTTAGCCACAAGGGCCACATCTAACTCCCTCTTAAATATAGCCAATGAACTGGCCTCAACTACCCTCTGTGGCAGAGAGTTCCAGAGACCCACCACTCTCTGTGTGAAAAAAGTCCTTCTCATCTTTCTCCTAAAGGATTTCCCCCTTATCCTTAAACTGTGACCCCTTGTCCTGGACCTCCCCAACATCGGGAACAATCTTCCTGCATCTAGCCTGTCCAACGCGGAGACAAGTTAACACTTTTTCACACAGAGAGTTGTGAGTCTGTGGAATTCTCTGCCTCAGAGGGCGGCGGAGGCAGCTTCTCTGGACAATTTCAAGAGAGAGCTAGATAGGGCTGTCAAAAATAGTGGAGTTAGGGGATACGGGGAGAAGGCAGGAATGGGGTACCGATTGGGGATGATCAGCCATGATCACATTGAATGGCGGTGCTGGCTCGAAGGGCTGAATGGCCTTCTCCTGCACCTATTGTCTATTGGGAATGCGGGAACATCAAAGGGGATGAGGTTCAAGGAAAATGTAGAATGTTGCAAATCAAGACCCTTCCCCCCCCCCTCCCCCCCCCCATCCCGGCCCGCTGAGTTCCTCCAGCATTTTGTGTCAATCTTCAAAGTAAACCGGCATCTGCAATTCCTTCCTACACTGATGGTTTTCCAGTTGAGTGCGTTATTGGAGAAGATTTTAATCCGATATTGCATTGCCTATTGAAGCCTTAATTACAGTGATGTTGCTTCAATATGAATGGACGAGATGTATAGAATTTAAGAGCGCATTGTATGAGGCAAAGCATTTTTATTATTTCTAAAGTATATAAGCACTATTTATTATACATCACAGTCGTGATCTTGTTACTGCTTGTGGGGAAATGAATGCAAATTATTCACGCTACATAATCAAAGGGGGGGCAGGTTGGGTTTGAGTGCAGTTTCATAGAAACATAGAAAATAGGTGGAGGAGGAGGCCGTTCGGCCCTTCGAGCTAGCACCGCCATTCATTGTGATCATGGCTGTGAGATGTAGTTTGTGCTCACAATCACTACTCAGAGACTAAATCGTGGAAACAAGAAATGCTTTATTTGCGAGTCTGCAGAGTCGGGAGCCTCTCCAAGTTGGGACACACTGAAATCAGGAAAGTAAAGCCCCTTTATACACACAATTCTGCTGGCTTAACCTCCCCTTCTTGCTCTTCCCAATCAGAGCACTGAGGTGCACAGTCTATAGGTACGTTCCCCCAGTACCTCCCACATCATACATCGCATGTTCATGGTAATGAGCAGTTTCTCGCCCAGGGGTGTGTTTATTTATTTCATTAAGCATGCTCAGTTGCAATTGACCTGGCCTAGTTTCTTGTATTTTAATTGAGAAGCTAGTATCTGGTGATTTATGGCCACATCCCCATCCCTGCCTGCCACTATACCCTGCTATCAATGGTGCTCAAGGATGATGCTGGTTACCTCATTCAGAACGATGTCAGACTCCTTGTCCGGACTTTCACAACAGTGGGGGTTTAATCACTCTATTTCTCACATGGCTGATCGTCCGCTATCAATAACCTGCCTTCTCCCCATATCCCTTGACTCCACTAGCCTCTAGAGCTCTATCTAACTCTCTCTTAAATCCATGCAGTGATTTGGCCTCCACTGCCCTCTGCGGCAGGGAATTCCACAAATTCACAACTCTCTGGGTGAAAAAGTTTTTTCTCACCTCAGTCTTAAATGACCTCCCCTTTATTCTAAGTCTTGTCACGTGTACCGAGGTACGGCAAAAAGCTTTTGTTGCGTGCTAACCAGCCAGCGGAAAGACAATACATGATTACAATCGAGCCATTCACACTGCACAGATACATTATAAGGGAATAACATCTAGTGCAAGGTAAAGCCAGCAAAGTCCGATCTATATAAGGATAGAGGAGATGAGGAAGTTCTTAGTTAAGGTAAGATATATTGCTGGCTTACAAGGTTAATTCCCGGGATGGCGGGACTGTCATATGCTGAGAGAATGGAGCGGCTGGGCTTGTATACTCTGGACATCCAACGTGACCCTTCCACTCGCCACATCTTCCCATCTCCCCCCCCGTCTGCCTTCCGCAAAGACCGCTCCCTCCGCAACTCCCTTGTCAATTCTTCCCTTCCCTCCCGCTCCACCCCTTCCCCGGGCACTTTCCCTTGCAACCGCAAGAGATGCTACACTTGTCCCTTCACCTCCCCCATCAACTCCTTTCAGGGACCCAAGCAGTCATTCCAGGTCCGACAGAGGTTCACCTGCACCTCCTCCAACCTCATCTACTGCATCCGTTGCTCCAGATGCCAGCTGATCTACATCGGTGAGACCAAGCGGAGGCTGGGCGATCGTTTCGTCGAACACCTCCGCTCGGTCCGCAATAACCAACCCGACCTCCCGGTGGCTCAGCACTTCAATGCCCCCTCCCATTCCGTATCCGACCTCTCGGTCCTGGGCCTCCTCCACGGCCAGAGTGAGCAACACCGCAAGTTGGAGGAACAGCACCTCATATTCCACTTGGGGAGTCTGCATCCTCTGGGCTTAAACATTGAATTTTCTCAATTCTGTTAACCCAGGCTGCCTCCTCCCCTTCCCACCTCTCCCTCAGCCCTCGGGCCCTGGCATTCCTTCTCTCTCTATCTCTCCCCCACCCAAGTCGCACTAGCTTCTCATTTTCACACTACAAACAGCTTACAACGGCCTGTTTCCTTTATCATCGATACTTTTTTGCATATCTTCCATTCATTGTTCTTTATCTCTCCACATCACCGTCTATATCTCTCGTTTCCCTGATCCCTGACCAGTCTGAAGAAGGGTCTCAACCCGAAACGTCGCCTATCTCCTTCGCTCCTTAGATGCTGCTGCACCCGCTGAATTTCTCCAGCCTTTTGTGTACCCTCAGTAGAAGTTGCGATCAGTGTCGTGCGTACACAGCATTGTAAGGAATGATGATAAAGCACACACACACCCAAAATCCTAGACTTCCAGCAGCGGAAGTCCGCAAGAACTGGAGGACAGGGATGTGCGGTGCGTCCGTCACCGTTGCCGTTGGAAACCAGCACCACTGTGTCGCTAATGTTTTCACCGATGATGAATGAATGTACATAAATACGTATAAATATCTAGTGCAAGGTAAAGCCAGCAAAGTCCGATCTATATAAGGGTAGAGGAGATGAGGAAGATCTTAGTTCAGGTAAGAAATATTGCTGCAGGCGTAGAGATTTAAGATTGTGCGGCGATTGTAACGTGTGATTGTCACATTATTGCTAAAGGGAATAATATGGATAACATTTAATGCAAGATAAAGTCCAGTAAAGACAGTCCAAGGGTCTCCAATGAGGTTATATAGTCAAGGGCCTATCCCACTTGGGCGTCATTTGCTCGTAATTTACGCTAGATCATTTGCGCGCCACGACGCACGACATGCGCAAATGACGCGCTGTTGCGCGCCGCGCCCCAGGATTTTGGGGCGTACAAAATCTTCGCGTGCCATCTGCATCACGCGCAAACGACGCAAAAGTGCGACAGGCCCTTAACTCGGGACCGCTCTCTAGTTGTTGATGGGACGGTTCAGTTGGCAGCTGATAACAGCTGGGAAGAAACTGTCCCTGAATCTGGAGGTGTGCGTTTTCACACTTCTGCGAAATTCTCTGCCTCAGAGGGCGGTGGAGGCCGGTTCTCTGGATGCTTTCAAGAGAGCTAGATAGGGCTCTTAAAGATAGCGGAGTCAGGGGATACGGGGAGAAGGCAGGAACGGGGTTACTGATTGGGGATGATCAGCCGTGATCACATTGGATGGCGGTGCTGGCTCAAAGGGCCTAATGGACTACTCCTGCACCTATTGTCTATTGTACCTCTTGCCTGATGGGAGAGGGGAGAAGAGGGAGTGGCCGGGGTGCAACTGGTCCTTGATGATGCTGCTGGCCTTGCCGAGGCAGCGTGAGGTGGAGATGGAGTCAATGGAAGGGAGGTTGGTTTGTGTGTAGACAAAAGTGCTGGAGAAACTCAGCGGGTGCGGCAGCATCTATGGAGCGAAGGAAATAGACAACGTTTCGGGTCGAGACCATCCTTCAGACTCCCCACCCGACATCAGTCTGAAGAAGGGTTTCGGCCCGAAACGTCACCTATCTCCTTCGCTCCATAGATGCTGCCGCACCCGCTGAGTTTCTCCAGCATTTTTGTCTACCTCCAATTTTCCAGCATCTGCAGTTCCTTCTTGAACAGGTTGGTTTTGTGTGATGGCCTGGGCTGCGCCAGCGATTCTCTGCAGTTTTTTTGCTGTCTTGCATGGAGCTGTTCCCAAAGCGAGCTGTGATCCATCCCGATAAAATGCTTTCTCTGGCACATCTGTAGGAGTTGGTGAGAGTTTTTGGGAACGTACCGTAATTCCTAAGGAAGCAGAGGACGTTGGTGAGCTTTCTCGGCCATTGCTCCTGTATGGGTGGACCAGGGCACGTTGCGGGTGATAGTTGGGAAGTGGTGTTGGGTAAATTGAATGGATTAAAGGCCGATAAATCCCCAGGGCCAGATAGGCTGCATCCCAGAGTACTTAAGGAAGTCGCTCCGGAAATAGTGGATGCATTAGTGATAATCTTTCAAAACTCTTTAGATTCTGGAGTAGTTCCTGAGGATTGGAGGGTAGCTAATGTAACCCCTCTTTTTAAGAAGGGGGGGAGAGAGAAAACGGGGAATTACAGACCAGTTCAAAGGGCCAAATGGCCTCCTCCTTCACCTATTGTCTATTGTACCTTTTGCCTGATGGGAGAGGGGAGAAGAGGGAGCAATGGGGAAGATACAGAGTGCGGAAAGACGATACATGATTGCAGTCGAGCCACTTACAGTGTGAGCATTACAATTTCTTTTAGGAAAGCTAGGGGATATGAAGTGCGGTCTCGTAGTCTCTTGCCTGGAGTAATGGAGCTGCTGGACCACCAGTTGCTGGAATGCCGGTGGTGGGCCTGGAGTTACCAAGAGACAGCGAAGGCCTCGGCCTCAGTGAACCTTCATTATCTGTACTCCCCAGGAACAAATGTCCCGTATCATGAAGGAGCACGATGACGCAGTGCAGAGGGCCCAGAGGCTCTCCATCGCCCGGGAGTGCCTCTTAATGGAATCGGGCGACCCCAGCAAGTGTGTGACCCAGGACGATATCATCATCTACCTCCAGTGGCTGGTGTGTCACCTCCACTCTGTCACACCTATTCACAACTTCCTGAGGGTAAGGCACCAGTCAAATCTGCATCACTCTTTCTGATTCCTTCTCCCTCTCTCTCTCTCCCTCTCTTCCTGTCTCGCTCCCTCCCTCCCTCGCTCTCCCGCTTTCATTTCTCTCACTGCTTCCTTCCTCTTTCTCTCTTTTTATCTCTCTTAATCTCTCTCTTTCTCTCTTCTCTGTCGCCCTCTCTCTCTCTCTCTGTGTATCTGTGATTGTGCATCTTGATCTCTGTGTTTGGCGTGTGTTTTCCGTGTGTTTTCTGTGTGTTTGGTGTGTGTTTTCCGTGTGTTTGGCATGTGTTTGTCACGTGTTTGCCACGTGTTTGCCGTGTGTGTTGGCATTGAGTTGTACGTGCCCATGTGTTTGCCGTGTGTTGCTGTACGTGCCCGTGTGTGGTGTTGTTTTGCTGTACATGCCCGTGTGTTTGCCGTGTGTTGGCCGTGTGTTGGCCGTGTGTTGGTGTACATGCCCATGTGTTTGCCGTGTGTTTGCTGTGTGTTTGCCGTGTGTTGGTGTTGTTTTGCTGTACATGCCCGTGTGTTTGCCGTGTGTGTGGCGTTGTTTTGCTGTACATGCCCGTGTGTTTGCCGTGTGTGTGGCGTTGTTTTGCTGTACATGCCCGTGTGTTTGCCGTGTGTTGGCGTGTTTTGCTGTACATGCCGTGTGTTTGCCGTGTGTTTGCCGTTGTTTTGCTGTACATGCCGTGTGTGTGGCGTTGTTTTGCTGTACATGCCGTGTGTGTGGCGTGTGTGTGGCGTTGTTTTGCCGTACATGCCGTGTGTGTGGCGTTGTTTTGCCGTACATGCCGTGTGTGTGGCATTATTTTGCCGTACATGCCCATGTGTTTGTCGTGTGTTTGCCGTGTGCTTGGCGTTGTTTTGCTGTACATGCCGTGTGTTTGCCGTGTGTGTGGCGTTGTGTTTTGCTGTACATGCCGTGTGTTTGCCGTGTTTTGCTGTACATGCCCGTGTGTTTGCCGTTGTTTTGCTGTACATGCCCGTGCGTTTGGCGTGTGTTTCAGGAGTTGCAGTACGTGCCCATGTGCCATAAGTTTGAGGTGACGGCGCCTGATGTGCTGGCGGAGGACGATGACCGGAGCAGCAGCGTCACGCTGCCTCACGCCGCCCGTGGCCCCGCGCGGCCCAGCACCGCCTTCTCCAGCGCCTCTGGATCAGCGGGTAGGGAACTTGCCAAACGGCCGCAACACTTAACATTCAATCATGGCTGATCTCTCTCTCCCTCCTAACCCCATTCTCCTGCCTTCTACCCATAACCCCTGACACCCGCACTAATATAGAATCCATCTTTAGTTTAGTTTAGAGATACAGCACGGAAACAGGCCCTTCGGCCCACCGGGTTCGCGCTGACCGGCGATCCCCGCACATTAACACCATCCTACACCCACTAGGGACAATTTTTACATTTACCAAGCCAATTAACCTACACACCTGTATGTGTTGGGAGGGAACCGAAGATCTCGGAGAAAACCCACGCCGGTCACGGGGAGAACATACAAACTCCATACAGACAGCACCCATAGTGGGGATCGAACCCGGGTCTCTGGAGTTGCATTCGCTGTAAGGCAGCAACTCTACCACTGCGCCACCGTGACTATTCTATCTCTGCCTTAAAAATATCCGCTGAAAGCCTCCACAGCCTTCTGTGGGAAAGAATTCCTATTAAATTCCCCCTATCTCCCCCCCCCCCCCCCCCTATTTTCTATTAAATCTTCCCACTCCCCCACCCCTCACCTTAAACCAATGTCCTCTGGTCCTCGATTCCCCTACTCTGGGCAAGAGACTCTGTGCGTCTACTCGATCTATTCCTCGCATTATTTTATACACCTCTATAAACTCGCCCGTCATCCGACTGCACTTCAAGGAATCGAGGCCCAGCCTGTTCAACCTCTCCCTGTAGACAGTAGACAATAGGTGCAGGAGTAGGCCATTCGGCCCTTCGAGCCAGCACCGCCATTCAATGTGCTCATGGCTGATCATCCCCAATCAGTACCCCAGTTCCTGCCTTCTCCCCATATCCCCTGCCTCCGCTATCTTTGAGAGCCCTACCTAGCTCTCTCTTGAAAGTATCCAGAGAACCGGCCTCCACCGTTCCTGCCTTCTCCCCATATCCCCTGACTCCGAGCCCTATCTAGCTCTCTCTTGAAAGCACCCAGAGAATCTAGCTCTCTCTTGAAAGCATCCATAGTCCTGGCAACATAATCTTCTCTGCACCCTTTCCAGCACCTGTTGCTGGACGTCATCTGAACACCTGAACCCTTATCTCTCCTGTTAGGAAAAGCCTCTGTTCGCCTTTCTCCAAGTGGAACCCGCGCAGTCTCTGCCTTCGACAAGGACTTCACCCTCAAGGGCTGTGAAGGTAAGGACGAGGCACAAAATGCTGGAGTAACTCAGTGGGACAGGCAGCATCTCCGGAGAGAAGGAATGGGTGACGTTTCGGGTCGAGACCCTTCATCGGATTGCGCATGAGGCAGAATTCTCTAGAACTAGGGCAGTCACTGTAGCGCAGCGGTAGAGTTGCTGCCTTACAGCGAATGCTGCGCCGGAGACCCGGGTTCGATTCCGACTACCGGAGCTGTCTGTGCGGAGTTTGCACGGTCTCCCTGTGAGTTTTCTCCGAGATCTTCGGTTTCCAACCCACACTCCAAAGACGTGCAGGTTTGTAGTCTAATTGGCCTGGTAAATGTAAAAATTGCCCCTAGCGCGTGTAGGGTAGTGTTAGTGTGCGGGGATCGCTGGCCGGCGCGGTCTGAAGGGCCTGTTTCCGCGCTGTATCTCTAAACTAAACTGCTTGCAAATCTTTAAGTCTATCATGTAATGTTGGCTGCAGCTGATTACAGGAGTAGCTCAGCAGGTCAGGCAGCATTGGGCGAAGGGATGGACAGACAGTGTTTTTGGTTTGGACCCTTAATTTAGTGTAAGTTCAATGTTCATAAGTTCTAGAAGCAGAATTAGGCCATTCGGCCCATCAAGTCTACTCTGCCATTCAATCATGGCTGATCTATCTCTCCCTCCTAACCCCATTCTCCTGCCTTCTCCCCATAACCCCTGACACCCGTACTAATCAAGGATCTATCTATCTCAGCAAATTAATCTCTGCTGACCAAGATGCCGCATCTACATCAGTCCCACCTGCCTGCGTTTGGCCCACGTCCCTCTCTACCTGTCCTATCCATGTGCCTGTCCATATGGCTTTTAAATATTGTGATAGTCCCAGCCTCAACTACCTCCCCTGGCAGCTCATTCCATACACCCACCACCCTCTGCGTAAAATAAATGTCCCTCAGATTCCAATTAAATTTTTTCCCCTCTCACTTTAACCTATGTCCTCTGGTCAATAGACAATAGACAATAGGTGCAGGAGGAGGCCATTCGGCCCTTCGAGCCAGCACCGCCATTCATTGTGATCATGGCTGATCGTCCCCTATCAATAACCCGTGCCTGCCTTCTCCCCATATCCCCTGCCTCCGCTATCTTTAAGAGCCCTACCAAGCTCTTAAAGATATCCATGTTCTCCACAGATGCTGCCTGACCCGCTGAGTTACTCCAGCACCCTGTGAAACGTCACCTATCCATGTTCTCCACAGATGCTGCCTGACCCGCTGAGTTACTCCAGCACTCTGTGAAACGTCACCTATCCATGTTCTCCACAGATGCTGCCTGACCCGCTGAGTTACTCCAGCACTCTGTGAAACGTCACCTCTCCATGTTCTCCACAGATGCTGCCTGACCCGCTGAGTTACTCCAGCACTCTGTGAAACGTCACCTATCCATGTTCCCCACAGATGCTGCCTGACCCGCTGAGTTACTCCAGCACTCTGTGAAACGTCACCTATCCATGTTCCCCACAGATGCTGCCTGACCCGCTGAGGTACTCCAGCACGCTGTGAAAACTATACAGTGCCTTGAAGTCACTCATCTACCACCTACCTCACTGGAGACCCTTGGAATATCGTTATCTGACTTTACTGGACTTTATCTTGCACTAAACCTGATTCCCTTTACTCTGCATCTGCACACTGTGGACGGCTCGATTGCAGTGATGTATCTCCAGGGATGCTCCCTGTACCCACTGAGCTACTCCAGCTTTTTGTGTCTATCTTCGGTTTAAACCAGCATCTGCAGTTCCCTGAAGGAGGGTTTCGGCTCAAGACGTTGCCTATATCCTTCACTCCATAGACGCTGCTGCGCCCGTTGAGTTTCTCCAGCATTTCTGTCTACGTTCGATTTTCCAGCATCTGCAGTTCCTTCCTACACATAGTCTTTCCACTGACTGGTTACCACGCAACAAAGGTACACGTGACAACTAAATTATCTATGACTACCACATCGGGGACCTTCAGACTATCTTTGATCAGACTTTGTTTAAGAAGGAACTGCAGATGGTCTCGACACGAAACGTCGCCTATTCCGTCGCTCCATAGATGCTGCCCCACCCGCCGAGTTTCTCCAGCATTTTTATCCACCTTTGATCGGAGTTTGCTGACTTTACCTTGCAGTAAACGTGATTCCCTTCATCCTGTACCTGTACACTGCGGACGGCTCGATAGCAATCGTTCATTGTCTTTCCGCTGACTGGTTAGCACGCAACAGCGGCTTTTCACTGTACCTCGGTGCACGTGACACTAAACTAAACTGAACTGAGCTATCTTTTGGCAGGCGCCTTTGAATCTGAAGTGAACCTTCGTCTCCCTGTGCACAAGCTCCAAATCGAGGAGTTCAGGCATCAGCTCCGGTACCTTGTTGGCCACTTCCACATCGAGTACAATGTGGATGACATCAGGACCACAGCGAATGAGATGGAACTGTTCACACTGGTAAGAGGCAAGAGTGTTTCATTCCAAACACAATAGGTGACATGATGGGTCGAGACCCTTCATCGGACTCTTGTACCAGAATGATGCCTGGATTAAGGTGTATTAACGACGGGGAGAGGTTAGACAAGAAACAATAGACAATAGGTGCAGGAGTAGGCCATTCGGCCCTTCGAGCCAGCACCGCCATTCAATGTGATCATGGCTGATCATCCCCAATCAGTACCCCGTTCCTGCCTTCTCCCCATATCCCCTGACTCCGCTATCTTTAAGAGCCCTATCTAGCTCTCTCTTGAATGTATCCAGAAAACAGGCCTCCACTGCAGAGGCAGAGAATTCCACAGATTCCAACTCTCTGTGAGAAAAGGTGTTTCCTCGTCTCTGTTCTAAATGGCTTACCCCTTATTAAGGTATCACTTAATCATGGCTGGTCATCCCCAATCAGTACCCCGTTCCTGCCTTCTCCCCATATCCCCTGACTCCGCTATCCTTAAGAGCCCTATCTAGCTCTCTCTTGAAAGCATCCAGAGAACCGGCCTCCATCGCCCTCTGAGGCAGAGAATTCCACAGACTCACCACTCTCTGTGAGAAAAAGTGTTTCCTCGTCTCCGTTCTAAATGGCTTACCCCTTATTCTCAAACTGGTCGTGGTAAATCATCTCTGCACCCGCTCCAGCTTGACAGCATCATCACTATTTCAGGTGATTCGGAAATTCAGAAGCATTTTCAGCAAGGAGGAATCCATGAAGACCTTCCCGCCGTACGATACGCTCGAGCCTGGAACAGAGCGGAGTAGAATGAAAGGCCCAACTATGGCCCTGAAGAAAGAGGCCAATTGGATTCCCTTCATAAAGGTACAGCAAGCGGGATCCACAGGGTGTAGAGATGGGGTGATTATGCCCTTCAATGTTCAGTCTAGTCTAGTTTAGTATAGAGATACAGCGCGGAAACAGGCCCTTCGGCCCACCGGGTCCATTGCCAACCAGCGATCACCCCGCACACTAAAGCCCCTGTCCCACTGTACGAGTTCTCCCGAGTTTTCCCCTGATTCGAACTCGGAGAATGTCCGTAGCGGGTCCGTAGGAGCTCGTGGATGTCTACGGTAGGTAGTCGGGAAATCCGGTAACTCGTGACGTTTTTTCAACAACGTGAAAAATGTCCGCGAGTAAAAAAATACTCGTGACGAAAAAAATTGTCACTTCTGGAGTAGTTCCTGAGGATTGGCGGGTAGCAAACGTAACCCCTCTTTTTAAGAAGGGGGGGAGAGGGAAAACGGGGAATTACAGACCAGTTAGTCTAACATCGGTAGTGGGGAAACTGCTAGAGTCAGTTATTAAAGATGGGATAGCAGCGCATTTGGAAAGTGGTGAAATCATTGGGCAAAGTCAGCATGGATTTACGAAAGGTAAATCATGTCTGACGAATCTTGTGGAATTTTTCGAGGATGTAACTATTAGCGTGGATAGGGGAGAACCAGTGGATGTGTTACATCTGGACTTCCAGAAGGCTTTCGACAAGGTCCCACATAAGAGATTAGTATACAAACTTAAAGCACACGGCATTGGGGTTTCAGTATTGATGTGGATAGAGAACTGGCTGGCAAACAGGAAGCAAAGAGTAGGAGTAAACGGGTCGTTTTCACAATGGCAGGCAGTGACTAGTGGGGTACCACAAGGCTCAGTGCTGGGACCCCAGCTATTTACAATATACATAAATTATCTGGATGAGGGAATTGAAGGCAATATCTCCAGGTTTGCGGATGACACTAAGCTGGGGGGCAGTGTTAGCTGTGAGGAGGATGCTAGGAGAATGCAAGGTGACTTGGATAGGCTGGGTGAGTGGGCAAATGTTTGGCAGATGCAGTATAATGTGGATAAATGTGAGGTTATCCACTTTGGCGGCAAAAACAGGAAAGCAGACTATTATCTAAATGGTGGCCGATTAGGAAAAGGGGAGATGCAGCGCGACCTGGGTGTCATGGTACACCAGTCATTGAAAGTAGGCATGCAGGTGCAGCAGGCAGTGAAGAAAACGAATGGTATGTTAACTTTCATAGCAAAAGGATTTGAGTATAGGAGCAGGGAGGTTCTACTTCAGTTGTATAGGGTCTTGGTGAGACCACACGTGGAGTATTGCGTACAGTTCTGGTCTCCAAATCTGAGGAAGGTCATTATTGCCATAGAGGGAGTGCAGAGAAGGTTCACCAGACTGATTCCTGGGATGTCAGGACTGTCTTATGAACAAAGACTGCGTAGACTCGGTTTATACTCCCTAGAATTTAGGAGATTGAGAGGGGATCTTATAGAAACTTACAAAATTCTTAAGGGGTTGGACAGGCTAGATGCAGGAAGATTGTTCCCGATGTTGGGGAGGTCCAGGACAAGGGGTCACAGCTTAAGGATAAGGGGGAAATCCTTTAGGACCGAGATGAGAAGGACTTTTTTCACACAGAGAGTGGTGGGTCTCTGGAACTCTCTGCCACAGAGGGTAGTTGAGGCCAGTTCATTGGCTATATTTAAGAGGGAGTTAGATGTGGCCCTTGTGGCTAAGGGGATCAGAGGGTATGGGGAGAAGGCAGGTACGGGATACTGAGTTGGATGATCAGCCATGATCATATTGAATGGTGGTGGAGGCTCGAAGGGCCGAATGGCCTACTCCTGCGCCTAATTTCTATGTTTCTATGTTTTACTCGTACGAGCCGCTACGAGACATCCATGAACTCCTACGGACCCGCTACAGACATTCTCGGAGTTTGAATCGGGGGGGGGGGGAAACTCGGGAGAACTCTTGAATTACCTCGTACAGTGGGACAGGCCCTTAACACTATCCTGTACACACTCGGGTCAATTTATGGGCCTGGTGATTTTTTTTCTGCGGCTGCTGGCGTCATATCAGGGTTGCCAAAAGATTTTGAACATTTCAAAACCCAGCGGCAACAAAAAAAATGTTGCGACACTTGAAAAATCACCGCCATCGCACCACGTATTTTACGGTGACCTGATACGTCGGTCAATGACGCCGCCAGTTGCCGAAGAAATCGCCAAGTGGGACAGGCCCTTAACGATTTTACTGAGGCAAGTTAACCTACAAACATGTACGTCTTTGGAGTGTTGGAGGAAACCGGAGCACCCGGAGAAAACCCACGTGGTCACAGGGAGAACGTACAAACTCCGTACAGACAGCTCCGTACAGTCACGATGGAACCCGGGTCTCTGGCGCTGTGAGGCAGCAACTCTACCGTATAATGGCATATAAATCCAACCAAAGCAGCCCACCAAATGCTTTAAACATTTGAATAGAACATCGATAGAATAGTCTGTAGTCTGTAGTCTATACAATGTCTGTATTCTTTATTCTTTATTAGGTATTTATTCTTTGGGGCGCAGAAGGTTAAGGGGGGACTTGATTGAGGTCTTTAAAATGATGAAAGGGATAGACAGAGTTGACGTGGATAAGCTTTTCCCATTGAGGATAGGGAAGATTCAAACAAGAGGGCATGACATGAGAATTAAGGGACAGAAGTTTAGGGGTAACATGAGGGGGAACTTCTTTACTCAGAGAGTGGTGGCTGTGTGGAATGATCTTCCAGCAGAAGTGGTGGAGGCAGGATCGATTTTAACATTTAAAAGTAAAGTGGATAGGTATATGGACGGGAGGGTAGGGAATGGAGGGGTATGGTCTGAGTGCAGGTAGATGGGACATGGGGAAAATAAATGGTCGGCACGGACTGGAAGGGCCGAGAGGGCCTGTTTCCGTGCTGTAATTGTTATATGGTTATATCGTCTGTGCTGAACCTGATGACAAGTTAAACTGATCTCATCTGCCTGTAAAAGATCCACATCCCTCTGTTAAAGAAGGAACTGCAGATGCTGGAGAATCGAGGGTTACACAAAAGGCTGGAGAAACTCAGCGGGTGCAGCAGCATCTAAGGAGCGAAGGAGATAGGCGACGTTTCGGGTCGAGACCCTACAACTTGTGGTGTTCCTCACTCTGGACCAAGCGGAGGCTGGGCGATCGTTTCGAACACCTCCGCTCGGTCCGCAATAACCAACCCGTCCTCCCGGTGGCTCAGCACTTCAACTCCCCCTCCCATTCCGTATCCGACCTCTCGGTCCTGGGCCTCCTCCATGGCCAGAGTGAGCAACACCGCAAGTTGGAGGAACAGCACCTCATATTCCGCTTGGGGAGTCTGCATCCTCTGGGCTTAAACATTGAATTTTCTCAATTCTGTTAACCCTGGCTGCCTCCCCCCCACCCCACCTCTCCCTCAGCCCTCGGGCCCTGGCATTCCCTCTCTCTCTATCTCTCCCCCCCCACCCAAGTCGCACTAGCTTCTCATTTTCACACTACAAACAGCTTACAATGGCCTGCTTCCTTTTATCATCGATACTTTTTTGCATATCTTTCATTCATTGTTCTTTATCTCTCCACATCACTGTCTATATCTCTCGTTTCCCTGATCCCTGACCAGTCTGAAGAAGGGTCTCGACCCGAAACGTCGCCTATCTCCTTCGCTCCTTAGATGCTGCTGCACCCGCTGGGTTGCTCCAGCTTTTTGTGTAACCCACATCCCTCTGTTCCCGGCACCTCCATGTGCCTGTCTAAAGGCCTGTGAACCACCACTATCGTATCTGCCTAACATGATGTCAAGACCATCACATCTACCTGCGAATAACACATATTCCTCCATTCACTGCCTATCTTTAGTCCTGTTCACTTTAATACGTGCATCAAACACATGTGTTTTGTTGATTAGATCAAACCAAAGCTGGATCCATGGCAGCAGAAGATCATGACCCGCCTGAAGCAGCGGCAGTACGTGGACGAGATCCTGCGGTTACAGGCGCGCTTCCTCCAGGTAAAGCCCTCTCCAACGCACGTGGCTTCACAAGCCCGTATATCATGGGAGCGGAATTAGGCCTTTTGGCCCATTGACTTCAGTCCAGTTCAATTCAGTTCAGTTTATTGTCACCTGTACCGAGGTACAGTGAAAAACTGTTGTTTAGTTTAGTTTGGTTTTGAGATGCAGCGCGGAAACTGGCCCTTCGGCCCACCGGGTCCGCGCCGGCCAGCGATCCCCACACGTTAAAACTATCCCACACACCACTAGGGACAATTTTTACATTTACCGAGCCAGTTAACCAACAAACCTGCACGTCTTTGCAGTGCGGGAGGAAACCGAAGATCTCGGACAAAACCCAAGGGGAGAACGTACAGACTCCGCACAGACAGCGCTCGTAGTAGGGAACGAACCCGGGTCTCCGGCGCAGTGAGGCAGCAACTCAACCGCTGCGCCACCGTGCCGCCAGTCAGCGGAAAGACAATACATGATTACAATCGAGTCATTTACAGTGTACAGATACATGATAAGGGAATGACGTTTATCTAGTCTAGTGAAGTCCGATCAAGGATAGTCCAATAGTAAGTTTCAATCCTCTCTTTCCATTGAATGAAAGATACAGCATGAAAACAGGCCTTTCGGCCCACCGAGTCCATGCTGACCATTTCATCATCGATCTTTCCCTCCTAACCCCATTCTCCTTTCTCCTCCCCATAACCTTGCCACCTAATCAAGTATCTCATAATCATAGGGTCGTACAGCGTGTAAACAGGCCCTTGAGCCCAACTAGCCCACACTAACCAACATGTCCCATCTACACAGGTCCCTCATGCTTGCATTTGGCCATATCCCTCTAAACCTGTCCTAACCATGTGATTATGTAGGCCTTAACCTATCCATGTATCTGTCGGTCTCCGCTTCATCTCCAAGTCCTCTCCAATGACTTGGCTTCCACAGCCTTCTGTGGCAATGAATTCGTTTTTTTAGAGATACAGAATTTTTTTAGAGAAACAGTCCATTCGGCCCACCAGGCTCACGTTGCCCATCGATCACCCGTTCACACTAGCTCTAGGTTATCCCACTTCCTCATCCACTCCCCGCACACCAGGGGCAATTTACAGAGGGCCAATTGACCTACAAACCTGCACGTCTTTGGGATGTGGGAGGAAACCAGAGCACCCGTAGAAAACCCACGTGGTCACAGGGAGGCTCCACATATAACATATAACAACCATATAACCATATAACAATTACAGCACGGAAACAGGCCATCTCGGCCCTTCAAGTCCGTGCCGAACAACTTTTTTCCCTTAGTCCCACCTGCCTGCACTCATACCATAACCCTCCATACCCTTCTCATCCATATGCCTATCCAATTTATTTTTAAATGATACCAACGAACCTGCCGCCACCACTTCCACTGGAAGCTCATCCCACACCGCTACCACTCTCTGAGTAAAGAAGTTCCCCCTCATGTTACCCCTAAACCTCTGTCCCTTAATTCTAAAGTCATGTCCTCTTGTTTGAATCTTCCCTATTCTCAAAGGGAAAATCTTGTCCACATTAACTCTGTCTATCCCTCTCATCATTTTAAAGACCTCTATCAAGTCCCCCCTTAACCTTCTGCGCTCCAGAGAATAAAGACCTAACTTATTCAACCTTTCTCTGTAACTTAGCTGTTGAACCCAGGCAACATTCTAGTAAATCTCCTCTGTACCCTCTCTATTTTGTTGACATCCTTCCTATAATTGGGCGACCAAAATTGTACACCATAACGTGCAAACTCCATGCAAACAGCACGAAGGTCAGGATGGAACCCGGGTCCCTGGCAGTCTGAGGCAGCGCCCCTACCATTGTGCCACCGTGCCGCCCTGCTCCACCTTCTTATTATCTGTGGCCACATTGCTAGGATCATATCGCAAAGATCTGTATACATGTTGGCACAAGGAACCGCAGGAGCTTGTTTACCAAAACAAGACACCAAGTGCTGGAGTAACTCAGCGGGTCAGGCAGCATCTGTGGGGAACATGGATAGGTGACGTTTCACACAGTGCTGGAGTAACTCAGCGGGTCAGGCAGCATCTGTGGAGAACATGGATAGGTGACGTTTCACAGAGTGCTGGAGTAACTCAGCGGGTCACCTCCAGATTCAGGGACAGTTTCTTCACAGCTGTTATCAGGAACTGAACCATCCTACTACAACCACAGAGCGGTCCTGAACTACTATCTACCTCATTGGTGACCCTAGGACTATCCTTGATCAGAACTTTACTGGCTTTTCCTTGCACTAAACGTTATTCCCTTATCATGTATGTATACACTGTGGATGCAATTACGTATTCCTGGGATGGCGGGACTGTCATATGCTGAGAGAATGGAGCAGCTGGGCTCGTACACTCTGGAATATAGAAGGGTGAGAGGGGATCTCATTGAAACATATAAGATTATTAAGGGTTTGGACACGCTAGAGACAGGAAACATGTTCCCGATGTTGGGGAAGTCCAGAACCAGGGGCCACAGTTTAAGAATAAGGGGTGACCCATTTAGAACAGAGATGAGGAAACACTTTTTCTCACAGAGAGTGGTGAGTCTGTGAGAAAATTCGGTGAGCGAATTCTCTGCCTCAGAGGG
This sequence comes from Raja brachyura, assembly GCA_963514005.1. The sequence goes on from OY740785.1 coordinate 116,185,362, forward strand.
CGGTGGAGGCCGGTTCTCTGGATATTTTCAAGAGAGAGCTAGATAGGGCTCTTGAAGATAGCGGAGTCAGGGGATATGGGGAGAAGGCAGGAACGGGGTACTGATTGGGGATGATCAGCCATGATCACATATAATGGCGGTGCTGGCTCGAAGGGCCGAATGGCCTCCTCCTGCACCTATTGTCTATTGTCTATTGTATTGTCTTTCCGCTGGCTGGGTAGTGGGACATCGTGGTCAGTCTGGACATGTTGGGCCGAAGGGCCTGTGCTGTATGACTCTCTGCCTCTCTGACCAGGTGCCGGACCCAGACAGAGTGATGGAGGCCCTTCGCCAGCACGCTGCTACTGTCTACGAGCCGATGACTGCACCGCCATTGGCTGCAACCTCGCTCCGGTGCGGTCAACACACCAATCAGATCTGGAACAGGATCTATGGAAACGCAAAGCTCTATCAGGTGAGCGTGGGCGGTGAGGCCACTCTGCCACCCTCCGCACATTCCTGGTCCTTCCCCATTCCCACGGAGTCTGCCTTCTTGGGGTGTGCGGGAAGGAGCTGCGGATGCTGAGTTACACTGAAGGTAGACACAAAATTCTGGAGTAACTCGGCGGGACAGACAATAGACAATAGACAATAGGTACAGGAGGAGGCCATTCGGCCCTTCGAGCCAGCACTGCCATTCAATGTGATCATGGCTGATCATCCCCAATCAGTACCCCGTTCCTGCCTTCTCCCCATATCCCCTGACTCCGCTATCTTTCAGAGCCCTATCTAGCTCTCTCTTGAAAGTATCCAGAGAACTGGCCTCCACAGCCTTCTGAGGCAGAGAATTCCACAGACTCACAACTCTCTGTGAGAAAAAGTGTTTCCTCGTCTCCGTTCTAAATGGCTTACCCCTTATTCTTAAACTGTGGCCCCTGGTTCTGGACGCCCCCAACATCGGGAACATGTTTCCTGCTTCCAGCATGTCCAAACCCTTAATAATCTTATATGTTTCAATAAGATCCCCTCTCATCCTTCTAAATTCCAGAGTGTACAAACCCAGCCGCTCCATTCTCTCAGCATATGACAGTCCCACCATCCCGGGAATTAACCTTGTTAACCTACGCTGCACTCCCTCAATAGCAAGAATGTCCTTCCTCAAATTTGGAGACCAAAACTGCACACAATACTCCAGGTGTGGTCTCACTAGGGCCCTGTACAGCTGCAGAAGCACCTCTTTGTTCCTATACTCAACCCCTCTTGTTATGAAAGCCAACATGCCATTCGCTTTCTTCGCTGCTTGCTGTACCTGCATGCTTACTTTCAGTGACTGATGAACAAGGACCCCCAGATCTCATTGTACTTCCCCTTTTCCCAACCATTCAGATAATAATCTGCCTTCCTGTTTTGCCACCAAAGCGGATAACCTCACATTTATCCACATTAAACTTAATCTGCCATTCATCTGCCCACTCCCCCAACCTGTCCAAGTCACCCTGCATCCTCATAGCATCCTCCTCACAGTTCACACTGCCACCCAGCTTTGTGTCATCTGCAAATTTGCTAATGTTACTTCTAATCACATCATCTAAATCATTGATGTATTTAGTGCTGCCTGACCCGCTGAGTCACTCCAGCACTCTGTGAAACGTCACCTATCCATGTTCTCCACAGATGCTGCCTGACCCGCTGAGTTACTCCAGCACTCTGTGAAACGTCACCTATCCATGTTCTCCACAGATGCTGCCTGACCCGCTGAGTTACTCCAGCACTGTGTGAAACGTCACCTGTCCATGTTCCCCACAGATGCTGCCTGACCCGCTGAGTTACTCCAGCACTCTGTGAAACGTCACCTATCCATGTTCTCCACAGATGTGCCTGACCCGCTGAGTTACTCCAGCACTCTGTGTTCATTTACTTATATGTTATCCCACGTTCTCATCCACTCACTTCACACTTGTTGGAAATTTACAGAAGACCATTTAACCTGCACACCCGCAAGTCTTTAGGATGTGGGAGGAAACCGGAGCACCCGGGGGGGGGGAGGGGTGGGATCCCACGCTGTCACGGGGAGAACGTGCAAACTCCACACTGACAGCGCCCGAGGTCGGGATCGAACCCTGTTCTCTGGCGCTGTGAAGTGGCGGTTCGACCCGCTGTGCCACGGCATGCCGCCCTCAAGTTGTATCAGGGGGGATTTAAACCTGCAAATGGAGGTGTGCGATGTGAGGCCAGTGGAAGAGTGATATGGGCTGATGCGGATGGGGGGGGGCGAGGGTGGATGGGTTAGGGATGGGGGTTGGTGATGGGGAGGGGTTCGGGATGCGGAGGGGTTCGGAATGGGGGGGTTGGGGATGGAGGGATGAGGGGGGGGGGTTAGGAATGGGGGGGTTGGGGATGGGGGGATGGGGGGTTGGGGATGGGGAGGAGTTCAGGATGGGGAGGGGTTAGGGATGGGGAGGGGTTGGTGGAGGGGTTGGGGATGGGGGAGGTTGGGGATGGGGGAGGTTGGGGATGGGGAGGGGTTGGGGATGGGGAGGGGTTGGTGAAGGGGAGGGGTTGGGGATGGGGGAGGTTGGGGATGGGGAGGGGTTGGTGAAGGGGAGGGGTTGGGGATGGGGGAGGTTGGGGATGGGGGAGGTTGGGGATGGGGAGGGGTTTGGGATGGGGGGTTGGGGATGGGGAGGGGTTGGGGATGGGGAGGGGTTGGGGATGGGGAGGGGTTGGGGATGGGGAGGGGTTGGGGATGGAGGGGTTGGGGATGGGGAGGGGTTGGGGATGGGGAGGGGTTGGGGATGGGGAGGGGTTGGGGATGGGGGATGAGGGGATGGGGATGGGGAGGGGTTGGGGATGGGGAGGGGTTTGGGATGGGGAGGGGTTTGGGATGGGGAGGGGTTTGGGATGGGGGGTTGGGGATGGGGAGGGGTTGGGGATGGGGAGGGGTTGGGGATGGGGAGGGGTTGGGGATGGAGGGGTTGGGGATGGGGAGGGGTTGGGGATGGGGAGGGGTTGGGGATGGGGAGGGGTTGGGGATGGGGAGGGGTTGGGGATGGGGGATGGGGATGGGGGAGGTTGGGGATGGGGGAGGTTGGGGATGGGGAGGGGTTGGGGATGGGGGGGTTGGGGATGGGGAGGGGTTGGGGATGGGGGGGTTCAGGATGGGGAGGGGTTGGGGATGGGGGGGTTGGGGATGGGGGGGGTTGTGGTTGGGGTTGGGGATGGGGAGGGGTTGGGGATGGGGGGGGTTCAGGATGGGGAGGGGTTGGGGATGGGGAGGGGTTGGGGATGGGGGGGGTTGGGGATGGGGAGGGGTTGGGGATGGGGGGGTTGGGGATGGGGGGGTTCAGGATGGGGAGGGGTTGGGGATGGGGGGGTTGGGGATGGGGGATGAGGGGGGAGGGGTTAGGAATTGGGGGGTGAGGGGAACAGTGTGGGGGGGAATTGTGGGGGAATTATGGGTATTATCTTCACATCCTGTCGGGGCACAGGAAGGGGGGGGGGGGGGGGGGGAAGAAGAGGGGGTGTTTGTTGGTTATTTACCAAAAATGGGACATGTTGTTCAATTGTCAGGACCCAAGATGTCAAAAGAGTGGTTTACCGACTGATTTCAGTGACGGGGAGGTGGCCAATATCAGTCCTAACAAGAGGGCCAATACATCTTCAATGAAAGACAGGGATGAAGGGTAAGAAATGTCCCCCCCCCCCCCAAAAAAGAGCAATTTGACTCTCTTCCACCACTGTGTTCAGATTTGGTCACCATGTTACAGGAACGTTGGTCGGCACGGTGGCGCAGCGCTGGAGCTGCTGCCTCACAGAGACCCGGGTTCAATCCTGACTACGGGCGCTGTCTGTACGGAGTTTGTTCGCTCTCCCCGTGACCTGCGTGGGTTTTCTCCGGGCGCTCCGGCTTCCTCCCACACTCCAAAGACGTGCAGCTTCCTTGGTTAATTAGCTTTGGTAAAATTGTAAACTTGTCCAACGAGTATGGGATAGTGTTAGTATACGGGGTGATCGCTGGTCAATAGAAAATAGACAATAGGTGCAGGAGAAGACCATTCGGCCCTTCGAGCCAGCGCCGCCATTCAATGTGATCACGGCTGATCATCCCCAACCAGTACCCCGTTCCTGCCTTCTCCCCATATCCCCTGACTCCGCTATCTTCAAGAGCCCTATCTAGCTCTCTCTTGAAAGCATGGACTCATTGGGCCGAAGGGACGTTTCCACCTTCTATCTCTGAAGTAAACAAAACGAAACTAAAGATAAACACAAAAAGCTGGACTAACTCAGCACGTCGGACTGAGTTACTCCAACATTTTGTGTGTATCTTCAGTTTGAACCAGCATTTGAAGCTCCTTCCGACACACTAAACTAAAATAAAATAAAATATGTTGTCAAGCTGGAAAGGGTACAGAGAATTACGAGGATGTTGCCAGGGTGTGAGCTACAGGGAGAGGTTGAGCAGGCTGGGTCTCTATTCCTTGGAGCGCAGGAGGATGAGGGGTGATCTTATAGAGGAGTATAAGGAGTATAAAATCATGAGATCTTGGGTAGTCTTGGGCAATGAGAGGTTGGGTAAATGCACAGAGTCTCTTGCCAAGAATAGGGTAATCGAGAACCAGAGAACATAACTTTAAGGTGAGGGGGAAGAAGATTTAATAGGAACCTGAGGGGCAATTTTTAGTCAATAGACAATACACAATAGGTGCAGGAGTAGGCCATTCGGCCCTTCGAGCCAGCACCGCCATTCAATGTGATCACGGCTGATCATCCCCAATCAGTACCCCGTTCCTGCCTTATCCCCATATCCCCTGACTCCGCTATCTTCAAGAGCCCAATCCAGCTCTCCCTTGAAAGTTTCCAGAGAACCAGCCTCCACCGCCCTAATGAGGCAGAGAATTATTTTATAGTTGAGTTTAGTTTAGGGATACAGCGCGGAAGCAGGCCCTTCGGCCCACCGGGTCCGCGTCGACCAGCGATCCCCGCATACTAACACTATCCTACACCCACTGGGGACAATCTTTACATTCACCAAGCCAATTAAACTACAAAACCTGCACGTCTTTGGAGTGTGGGAGGAAACCGAAGATCTTGGAGAAAACCCACAGGTCACAGGGAGAAGGTACAAACCCCGTACAGACAGCACCCGGAGTCTGGATCGAAACCGGGTCTCTGGCGCTGCATTCGCTGTAAGGCAGCAACTCTACCGCTGCGCCACCGTGACCCAAATATGTGTATGGAACGAGTTGCCGGGAGAGATAGTTGTTTATCTCAATGTTCAAGAGACATTTGCTCTGGAGTCCAGAGCCAGGGGCCACAGTTTAAGAATAAGGGGTAAGCCATTTAGAATGGAGATGAGGAAACACTTTTTCTCACAGAGACTTGCGAGTCTGTGGAATTCTCTGCCTCAGAGGGCGGTGGAGGACGATTCTCTGGATACTTTCAAGAGAGAGCTAGATAGGGCTCTTAAAGATAGTGGAGTCAGGGGATATGGGGAGAAGGCAGGAACGGGGCACTGATTGGGGATGATCAGCCGTGATCACATTGAATGGCGGTGCAGGCTCGAAGGGCTGAATGGCCTACTCCTGCACCTATTGTCTATTGTCTATTAACATAGAAACATAGACAATAGGTGCAGGAGTAGGCCATTCGGCCCTTCGAGCCTGCACCGCCATTCAATATGATCATGGCTGATCATCCAACTCAGTATCCCGTACCTGCCTTCTCTCCATACCCTCTGATCCCCTTAGCCACAAGGGCCACATCTAACTCCCTCTTAAATATAGCCAATGAACTGGCCTCAACTACCCTCTGTGGCAGAGTTCCAGAGACCCACCACTCTCTGTGTGAAAAAAAGTCCTTCTCATCTCGGTCCTAAAGGATTTCCCCCTTATCCTTAAGCTGTGACCCCTTGTCCTGGACCTCCCCAACATCGGGAACAATCTTCCTGCATCTAGCCTGTCCAACCCCTTAAGAATTTTGTAAGTTTCTATAAGATCGCCTCTCAATCTCCTAAATTCTAGAGAGTATAAACCGAATCTATCCAGTCTTTCTTCATCCCAGGAATCAGTCTGGTGAACCTTCTCTGCACTCCCTCTATGGCAATAATGTCCTTCCTCAGATTTGGAGACCAAAACTGTACGCAATACTCCAGGTGTGGTCTCACCAAGACCCTGTACAACTGAAGTAGAACCTCCCTGCTCCTATACTCAAATCCTTTTGCTATGAAAGCTGACATATCATTCGCTTTCTTCACTGCCTGCTGCACCTGCATGCCTACTTTCAATGACTGGTGTACCATGACACCCAGGTCGCGCTGCATCTCCCCTTTTCCTAATGGGCCACCATTTAGATAATAGTCTGCTTTCCTGTTTTTGCCACCAAAGTGGATAACCTCACATTTCCTATTGGTGTGGGCAAGTTTGGCTACAGGGCCTGTTTCCACTTGTGAACATGGAGTCACAAGGAACTGCTGGCTTACTAAATAAAGACACAGAGTGCTGGAGTAACTCAGCAGGTCAGGTGGCATCTCTGGAGAACATGGATAAGTGACTTTTTGGAAAGGGTCCTAATTTGAAAAGTGCTGGAGTAACTCAGCGGATCAGGCAGCAAACCTGGAGAAAAAGGATAGATGATGTTTCGGGTCAGAAGAAGGGTTGTGACCCGCAACGCCGCCTATCCATGTACCCCAGAGATGCTGCCTGACCCGCTGAGTTACTCCAGCGCTCTGTTGTTTATTGTATGCGGCGGCCATTAGAGGTGAGCTCGGTCATGTGACATGGCCTGTGTTTGTCTCCCTGGTTCAGCTATGACCTCGCCACCACCATGCAGCTGCTGGGCCTGGATGAGGGGACGGAGGAGAACGGCAACGACCCCGCGCTGACACGGGGAGCCTACTTGTCCCTCCTCTTCCTGCGGCACCTGAGGATCCGCGAGCTCCAGGTAACGGCTTGCTCTGCCCCGCCCCGTCCTCGCGTCACTCCCTCGATCCTCGCCCCTCTCCGTCGCAGAGTCGGAGAGCTCAACTGCCCGGATACAGGCCCTTCGGCCCATCTTGTCCATGCCATCTGGCCAGTCCCATTTGCTACAGGTAACAGCGCAGACACAGGCCCTTCGGCCCACCGAGTCCGTGCTGACCAGCGATCCCCGCACACTACCACTATTCCACACAGACTGGGGACAATTTACAATTATAGCCAGCCAGTTGGCCGGCAAACCTGTACGTCTTTGGAGTGCGGGAGGAAACCGGAGCACCCGGATAACATAGAACTAGTGTGGGTTACACAAAAAGCTGGAGAAACTCAGCGGGTGCAGCAGCATCTAAGGAGCGAAGGAGATAGGCGACGTTTCGGGTCAAGACCCTTCTTCAGACTTAGAACTAGTGTGAACAGGTGCTGGTCGGCATGGACCCGGTGGGCCTAAAGGCCCATTCCCGTGCTGCATGACTCTAGGACTCTGTCTTTCCACCTTACATTCATGAGAGACAGAGAGGCAGCTGCTTCAGCAAAAAAACACACGAGTAAATCTCTCTTACCTGGTGAAGTCACCTATTGAAATTACAAAACGTACGATCGGTTTAGTTTAGTTTAATTTAGTTTGGAGATGCAGAGAGGAAACAGGCCTTTCAGCTCACCGAGCCCACACCGACCAGCGATCACCCCGTACACCTGCACTATGCTACATAGACAATAGACAATAGACAATAGGTGCAGGAGTAGGCCATTCGGCCCTTTGAGCCAGCACTGCCATTCAATGTGATCATAGAAACATAGAAACATAGAAAATACGTGCAGGAGTAGGCCATTCGGCCCTTCGAGCCTGCACCGCCATTCATTGCGATAATGGCTGATCATCCAACTCAGTATCCCGTACCTGCCTTCTCTCCATACCCTCTGATCCCCTTAGCCACAAGGGCCAAATCTAACTCCCTCTTAAATATAGCCAATGAACTGGCCTCAACTACCCTCTGTGGCAGAGAGTTCCAAGACCCAGCACTCTCTGTGTGAAAAAAGTCTTTCTCATCTCGGTCTTAAAGGATTTCCCCCTTATCCTTAAGCTGTGACCCCTTGTCCTGGACTTCCCCAACATCGGGAACAATCTTCCTGCATCTAGCCTGTCCAACCCCTTAAGAATTTTGTAAGTTTCTATAAGATCCCCTCTCAATCTCTTAAATTCAAGAGAGTATAAACCAAGTCTATTCAGTCTTTCTTCATAAGACAGTCCTGACAGTCCACGCCATGTTTTGGTCCCCTAATTTGAGGAAGGACATTCTTGCTATTGAGGGAGTGTAGGGTAGGTTTACAAGGTTAATTCCCGGGATGGCGGGACTGTCATATGCTGAGAGAATGCAGCAGGTGAGCTTGTACACTCTAGAGTTTAGAAGGATGAAAAGGGATCTTATAGAAACATATAAGATTATTAAGGGTTTGGACACGCTAGAGGCAGCAAACATGTTCCCGATGTTGGGGGAGTCCAGAACCAGGGGCCACAGTTTAAGAATAAGGGGTAAGCCATTTAGAACGGAGACGAGGAAATACTTTTTCTCACAGAGAGCGGTGAGTTTGTGGAATTCTCTGCCTCAGAGGGCGGTGGAGGCCGGTTCTCTGGATACTTTCAAGAGAGAGCTAGATAGGGCTCTTAAAGATAGCGGAGTCAGGGGATATGGGGAGAAGGCAGGAACGGGGTACTGATTGTGGATGATCAGCCATGATCACATTGAATGGCGGTGCTGGCTCGAAGGGCCGAATGGCCTACTCATGCACCTATTGTCTATTGCCTATTGGCACAATAGACAATATTCCAGGTGTGGTCTCACTAGGGCCCTGTACAACTGCAACTAGGGACAATTTACAGAAGCCAATTAACCTGCAAACCTGTGCGTCTTTAGACTGTGGGAGGAAAGTGGAGATCTCGGAGAAAACCCACGCAGGTCGCGGGGAGCGCGTGCAAACTCCGCACGGACAGCGCCCGTAGCCAGGATGTGATCCTGGGTCTCTGGCGCTGTGAGGCAGCAACTCTACCGTTGCTAAGAGTGAACTATCTTTGCAGAGAATCTGCTTGGGAACGCTGAACTACTTCCGATCCGTCGAGCGTTCGCTGACCATCAGTGCGTGCGGCTTGATGGCGAGCCGGGGCAGGCTGGCGAGCACCGCCGCGGACCCGGGCCCCATCCGTGCCGCAAGGGGTGGATCAGGGGCGACAGATGGCATTGGCTCGCACGGTTACGTCCACAACACGCCCGCAGACTACAAGGTACGTCGCCGCATCGCCAACTAGCCCGCGTCATCATAATCAATAGACAACAGGTGCAGCAGTAGGCCATTCGCCCCTTCGAGCCAGCACCGCCATCCAATGTGATCACGGCTAATCCTCCCCAATCAGTACCCCGTTCCTGCCTTCTCCCCATATCCCGTGACTCCACTATCTTTAAGAGCCCTATCTAGCTCTCTCTTGAAAGCATCCAGAGAAACTGCCTCCACCGCCGTCTGAGGCAGAGAATTCCACAGACTCACCACTCTCTGTGAGAAAAAGTGTCACCACTGTGAGAAAAAGTGTTTCCTCGTCTCCGTTCTAAATGGCTTACTCCTTATTCTTAAACTGTGGCCCCTGGTTCTGGACTCCCCCAACATTGGGAACATGTTTCCAGCCTCTCGTGTGTCAAAACCCTTAACAATCTTGTCTGAAGAAGGGTCTCGACCCGAAACGTCGCCTATCTCCTTCGCTCCTTAGATGCTGCTTCACCCGCTGAGTTTCTCCAGCTTTTTGTGTAACCCTTAATAATCTTATATGTTTCAATGAGATCTCCTCTCATCCTTCTAAATTCCAGAGTATACAAGCCCAGCCGCTCCATTCTCTCAGCATATAAGCCCTGTCCCACTGTACGAGTTCATCCAAGAGCTCTCCCGAGTTTAAAAATAATCAAACCCGTGGAAGTACGTAGAATGAACGTAGCGGGTACGTCGGTGCTCGGGGACTTCCCTTAGCGGCTCGTAACGCTAACGGCGGGTACTCGAGAAACGCGGTGTGCTCGGGAGGACTCGTGAAGGTTTTTCAACAAGGTTGAAAAATGTCCACGAGAGCCCCGAGTACCGACGAGCGGCCATTACCGTAAATCTCCGAATTCCTCACAGAGGGATACTGCATGGAAGCAGGCCTTTCATGCCACGATCACATTGAATGGCGGTGCTGGCTCAATGGGACGAATGGCCTACTCCTGCACCCATTGTCTATTGTCTATCTACACTAGTCCCACCTGCCCACCTTTTAACTCGTATCCCTCCAAACCTTTCCTATCCAATGTACCTGTCCAAATGCATTTCAAATATGGTTATAATACCTGCCTCAACTACTTCAAAGATATTTTGCTCTCATGACTTTGGACAAGAAAGGTCTGAACATAGGATGTGAAATTTAAAAGGAGAGAGGACCGAAGTTAAGCATTCTGATTAAATTATTCTATCGAGTAAGTTATCATTAATAAAGATTTTTCCACTGATCTTGGTTATAAATGGCTCGAAGGGCCGAATGGCCTACTCCTGCACCTATTGTCTATTGTCTATTGATTACCATCAAGCTGTCCACAGTGTACAGATACATGCTACAGGGAATAACGTTTAGTGCACGATAAAGTCCAGCATAGTCCGATCAAAGGGTCTCCAATGAGATAGATAGCGCTCTCTGGTTGGGGTAGGATGGTTCAGTTGCCTGATCACAGTTGGGAAGAAACTGTCCCTGAATCTGGAGGTGTGCGCTTGTTTTCACACTTCTGTACCTCTTGCCCAATGGGAGAGGGGAGAAAAGGGAGTGGCCGGGGTGCGACTGGTCCTTGATGATGCTGCTGGCCTTGCCGAGGCAGCGTGAGGTGTAGATGGAGTCAATGGGAGGGAGGTTGGTTTGTGCGATGGTCTGGACTGCGTCCACAATTGGCTGCAATTTCTTGCGGTCTTGGGTGGAGCTGTTCCCAAACCAATCTTTTGATTTTGATTTTTTTTGATTTTTATTACTTGTCATTGGAACCTCAGAGAGGCTCGAACGAAACTCCGTTTCTACAAGCCGTACACACAGAACAATTCATCAAAAAATACACAGACAATTCAATTCACACAAACATCCATCACGGTGAATCTCCTCCTCACTGTGATGGAAGGCAAAGTCTTCTCTCTCCCCCGCACCATTTCTCTCCCGAGGTCGAAGCCCCAGGCGGGCGGTGTTAAGTCCCACGGCCATTGAGGCCGCGCCGGGCGATGTACGGCCCCGCTCTAGGCCCAAAAGTCACAGTTGGAGCCCCCGGCGGGCGCTGGAATGTCCCGCGGCCATTTAAAGCCGCGCGGGGCGATGTACGGCCCCGCTCCGGGTCGCTCCAACCCCGCGACACGGGCGGGAGAAGTTGCGTTGCGGGACCTCCGGGAAGCGGTCTCCCACCCGGACCCGCGAGCTCCCGATATCCCGACAGTCCACCGGCAGTAATCTGCAGCTGGAGCTCCAGAGTCGGGCCGCAGCAGCGAGCCACCACCGCTCCCCACGCTCCGAGGCCGGCCAGCCCCACGACGGTGAGTCCGCAGCTCAGCAGGCTCCGTGACTGGAGCCCCCAGGTCGTCCCGGTCGGAGGCCGCTCCACGGTGCTAGGCCCCAACGACAACGGGGACCCGACAGGGAAAAGGTCGGGTCTCCCGTGCAGGGAAGAGATTTTAAAAGTTCCCCCCTCCCCACAACCACCCCCACCCCCACATATACACAGTTACAAACAATACAAAATAAAACGCGTGCAACTGCATTTAACTAGACAAAAAAAAATTTAAAAGGCAGACAGGCTGCAACGTGAGTCGCGCCCGCCCAATCTGTGATGCATCCTGGTAAAATGCGTTCTACGGCGCATGTGTAGACGTTTATGGAGAGTTGTGGCGGACATCCCAAACTTCCTAAGCCTTCTAAGGAAGTAGAGGCGTCGGTGTGCGTTCTTGGTCGTTGCTTCAGTATGGGTGGTCCAGGAGAAGTTGCTGGTGATATTTACCACTAGGAACTTGATCCTTGAGATAAGATGGTGGTTCCTGACTAGACATGGGGATACACAGGGATCAGGCCCCAGCCCCAGTTAGGAAGAGTCTGCAATGTTTGATAAAGAACCAGCAATGCCAGTTTAGTTTAGAGATGCAGCGCAGATACAGGCCCTTCGGCCCACATGGTCATAAGGTCATAAAGAATAGGAGCAGAATTAGGCCATTCGGCCCATCAAGTCTACTCTGCCACTCAATCATGGCTGATCTATCTCTCCCTCCTAACCCCATTCTCCTGCCTTCTCCCTATAACCTCTGACACCCGAACTGATCTAGAACCTATCTATCTCACCCTTATAAATATCCACTGACTTGGCCTCCACAGCCTTCTGCGGCAAAGAATTCCACAGATTCACCACCCTCGGACTGAAGAAATTTCTCTTCATCTCCTTCCTAAAAGAACGTCCTTTAATTCTGAGGCTGTGACCTCTAGTCCCAGACTCTCCCACTAGTGGAAACATCCTCTCCACATCCACTCTATCCGGGCCTTTCACTATTCTGTACGTTTCAATGAGGTGTCCCCTCATCCTTCTAAACTCCAGCGAGTACAGGCCCAGTGCCGGCAAAGGCTCATCATGGGTTAACCCGCTCATTCCTGGGATCATTCTTGTAAACCTCCTCTGCACCCTCTCCAGAGCCGGCACGTCCCTTTCCAGTCAACTTTATGCAGCTCCTCCCTCATGCCTCTGTTGTTCCACTTTTCACAGGGATTGCTGGTCGGAGTGGACTCGATGGGCCGAAGGGCCTGCTTCCACATTGTATATCTAAACTAAAATGGACTCCAAGGTAATTTCAGAGTTGAGTTTAGAGATCCGGCACAGAAACAGGCCCTTCGGCCCACCGAGTCCGTGCCTCGATTGAAAAGACTAGGCTTGTATTCACTGGAGTTTAGAAGGATGAGGGGAAAATCTTATAGAAACATATAAAATTATAAAAGGACTGGACAAGCTAGATGCAGGAAAAATGTTCCCAATGTTGGGCGAGTCCAGAACCAGGGGCCACAGTCTTAGAATAAAGGGGAGGTCATTTAAGACTGAGGTGAGTAAAACCTTTTTCACCCAGAGAGTTGTGAATTTGTGGAATTCCCTGCCACAGAGGGCAGTGGAGGCCAAATCACTGGATGGATTTAAGAGAGAGTTAGATAGAGCTCTAGGGGCTAGTGGAGTCAAGGGATATGGGGAGAAGGCAGGCATGGGTTATTGATAGGGGACGATCAGCCATGATCACAACGAATGGCCTCCTCCTGCACCTATTTTTCTATGTTTCTATGTTTCTATGAGCCGACCAGCGATTCCCGGCACGCGTACACGATCCTACGCCCACTAGGGACAGTTTGCAATTTACAGCGAGACAATTAACCTACAAACCTGTACGTCTTTGCAGTGTGGGAGGAAACCGGAGCACCAGGAGAAAAACCACGTAGGTCATGGGGAGAACGTACAAACTCCGTACAGACAGCACCCGTAGTCAGGATCGAACCCGGGTCTCCCGCGCGGTGAGGCAGCAACTCCACTGCTGCGCTTTGTAAATTTATTGTGCATTTCTTGTGTCACGTTTACAGAGGGAACTCGCCCAATTTATGGAGTTCTCCGAAGTTGAGAACCATGATGATTTCTACGTGAATGAGGACAGTTACATTCACACACGAGATCAGCAAGGGGCGTACGTGATGTACGATGTGGCTTTAAAGGATCTGAAAGAGTTGGAAGCACAACTGTTGCTGCTGGCAACCCATTATATTGAGAAAGGTAAGAGGGAGTGCAGCGTAGGTTTACAAGGTTAATTCCCGGGATGGCGGGACTGTCATATGCTGAGCCAATGGAGCGGCTGGGCTTGTACACTCTGGAGTTTAGAAGGATGAGAGGGGATCTCATTGAAACATACTAGATTGTTAAGGGTTTGGACACGCGAGAAGCAGGAAACATGTTCCCGATGTTGGGGGAGTCCGGAACCAGGGGCCACAGTTTAGGAATAAGGGGTAGGCCGAGGAAACACTTTTTCTCACAGAGAGTGGTGAATCTGTGGAATTCTCTGCCTCAGAGGGCGGTGGAGGCCGGTTCTCTGGATGCTTTCAAGAGAGAGCTAGATAGGGCTCTTAAAGATAACGGAGTCAGGGGATATGGGGAGAAGGCAGGAACGGGGTACTGATTGGGGATGATCAGCCATGATCACATTGAATGGCGGTGCTGGCTCGAAGGTCCGAATGGCCTACTCCCGCATCTATTGTCTATTGTCTTCTGTGATTCTGTGCTGGAACAGCTGCAATGGATATTTGTACGGCAGAGATAGATGGATTTTTGATTAGTGCGGGTGTCAGGGGTTATAAGGAGCAGGCAGGAGAATGGGGTTAGGAGGGAGAGATAGATCAGCCATGATTGAATGGCGGAGTAGACTCGATGGGCTGAATGGCCTAATTCTGCTCCTATCACTTATGACCTCATGACCTCTGTGTCTCATGAACGTGAGGTGGGAAGAGGGAAAGAGGCCCTTCGGCCCATCGAGTCCACGGCGACCATCGGTCACCTGTCCGCACTAGTTCCAGGTTGTTCCACTCCTGACACACTAGGGGGACAATTTACGATTCACAGAGGCCAATGAAGCGGCACGTCTTTGGGATGTGGGGGGGAGGCGGTGAACCGGTGCACCAGGAGGAACCCACGCGGGTCACGGGGAGAAGGTATAAACTCCATAGTGTATAACACAGCAAAGAGTAGCGGGAAGGCAGAGGATTGGGAAACTTTCATAGGACAACAGAAGGAAACAAAACGGGCAATATGGGCTGAAAAGATGAAGTACGAGGGGAAGGTGGCCAGGAATATAAAGAAGGACAGTAAAAGCTTCTTTAGATATGTTAAGGGGAAAAAGAATAGCAAAGTCAAATGTGGGTCCCTTGAAGGCAGACACGGGTGAAATTATAATGGGCAACAAGGAAATGGCAGAAGAGTTGAACAGGTACTTCGGATCTGTCTTCACTAAAGAGGACACAAACAATCTCCCAGATGTACTGGAGGACAGAGGATCTAAGGGAGTAGAGGAACTGAAAGAAATTTTCATTGGGCAAGAAATAGTATTGGGTAGGCCAATGGGACTGAAGGATGATAAATCCCCTGGGCCTGATGGTCTGCATCCCAGAGTCCTCAGGGAGGTGGCTCTAGATATAGTGGACGCATTGGTGATCATTTTCCAATGTTCAATAGATTCAGGATCAGTTCCTGTGGATTGGAGGATAGCTAATGTTATCCCACTTTTCAAGAAAGGAGCGAGAGAGAAAACGGGGAATTACAAACCAGTTAGCCTGACTTCGGTGGTGGGAAAGATGCTGGAGTCAATTATTAAAGAGGTAATAATGGGGCATTTGGATAGCAGTAAAAGGTTTAGTCCAAGTCAACATGGATTTATGAAAGGAAAATCATGCTTGACTAATCTTCTGGAATTTTTTGAGGATGTGACAAGTAAAATGGATGAAGGGAGGCCAGTGGATGTAGTGTATCTAGACTTTCAGAAAGCCTTTGATAAGGTCCCGCACGGGCGACTGGTGACTAAAAGTAGAGCACGTGGTATTGGGGGTAGGGTGTTGACATGGATAGAAAATTGGTTGACAGACAGGAAGCAAAGAGTAGGAGTGAACGGGTCCTTTTGAGAATGGCAGGCAGTGGCGAGTGGAGTGCCGCAAGGCTCGGTGTTGGGGCCACAACTGTTTACGATATATATAAATGATTTGGAAGAGGGAATTAGGAGCAACACTAGCAAGTTTGCGGATGACACAAAGCTGGGTGGCAGTGTGAGCTGTGAAGAGGATGTTGGGAAGTTGCAGGGTGACCTGGGCAGGTTGAGTGAGTGGGCAGATGCTTGGCAGATGCAGTATAATATAGATAAATGTGAGGTTATCCACTTTGGCGGCAAAAACAAGGGGGCAGATTATTATCTCAATGGGGTTAGGTTAGGTAAGGGGGAGGCACAGCGAGACCTGGGCGTCCTTGTACACCGGTCACTGAAAGTTGGCGTGCAGGTACAGCAGGCAGTGAAGAAAGCTAATGGAATGTTGGCCTTCATAACAAGAGGATTTCAGTACAGGAGTAAAGAGGTTCTTCTGCAGTTGTATAGGGCTCTTGTGAGACCACATCTGGAGTATTGTGTACAGTTTTGGTCTCCTAATTTTCAGGAAGGACATCCTTGTGATTGAGGCAGTGCAGCGTAGGTTCGCGAGATTGATCCCTGGGATGGCGGGACTGTCATATGAGGAAAGAATGAAAAGACTAGGCTTGTATTCACTGGTTTAGAAGAATGAGGGGGTTCTTATAGAAACATATAAAATTATAAAAGGACTGGACAAGCTAGATGCAGGAAAAAATGTTCCCAATGTTGGGCGAGTCCAGAACCAGGGGCCACAGTCTTAGAATAAAGGGGAGGTCATTTAAGACCGAGGTGCAGGAGTGACTGTGTCTCTGTGTCTCTGTGTCTCTGTGATTGTGTCTGTGTGTGTCTCTGTGTCTTTGTGTCTCTGTGTCTCTGTGTCTCTGTGTCTCTGTGTCTCTGTGTCTCTGTGACTCTGTGTGTCTGTGTCTCTGACTGTGTCTCTGTGTCTCTGTGTCTCTGTGACTCTGTGTCTCTGTGTCTCTGTGTCTCTGTGTCTCTGTGACTCTGTGACTCTGTGTCCCTGTGTCCCTGTGACTCTGTGTCTCTGTGTCTCTGTGACTCTGTGTCTCTGTGTCCCTGTGTCTCTGTGTCTCTGTGACTCTGTGACTCTGTGTCCCTGTGTCCCTGTGACTCTGTGTCTCTGTGTCTCTGTGACTCTGTGACTCAGTGACTCTGTGACTCTGTGTCTCTGTGTCTCTGTGTCTCTGTGACTCTGTGACTCTGAGCTGAAGCATGTCCCTGCTGGTCCCCGTTTGAAGGTGTGCGTACCTGCCAGAGGCCCCCGTCTACAGGAGGTCGACCGCCATGCGGAGATGTTGACCTGCGCGGCTGGGCTCAGCTGTCCGTGGATCGATTTGACGTCCTGCTCGATCTGTGGAGATGTGAAACAGCCTTCCAGGAGCACAAACGACAGGTAAAAACCATCCATATTGTTTGGGGTGAGTGACGGGGGGGGGGGGCTGATACAGAGCAACGTTATTTAAGGTCATGTGGAAAAGATGGGATCAGAATATGACAAAAGGGTGTTGGGAGTAATGGGGAGAAGGCAGGAGAATGGGATTGAGAGGGAAAGATAGATCAGCCATGATTGAATGGTGGAGTAGACTTGACGGGCCGAATGCTCTGTTCTCTGTTAGCAGTTTTGGTCCCCTAATTTGAGGAAGGACATTCTTGCTATTGAGGGAGTGCAGCGTAGGTTTACAAGGTTAATTCCCGGGATGGCGGGACTGGCATATGCTGAGAGAATGGAACAGCCGGGCCTGTACACTCTGGAGTTTAGAAGGATGAGAGGGGATCTTATTGAAACATGTAAGATTATAAAGGGCTTGGACACGCCAGAGGCAGGAAACATGTTCCCGATGTTGGGGGAGTCCAGAACCAGGGGCCACACAGTTTAAGAACAAGGGGTAAGCCATTTAGAACGGAGACAAAGAAACACTTTTTCTCATAGAGAGCGGTGAGTTTGTGGAATTCTCTGCCTCAGAGGGCAGTGGAGGCAGCTCCTCAGGATGCTTTCAAGAGAGAGCTGGATAGGGCTCTTAAAAATAGTGTGGTCAGGGGATATGGGGAGAAGGCAGGTACGGGGTACTGATTGGGGATGATCAGCCATGATCCCATTGAATGGCGGTGCTGGCTCGAAGGGCCGAATGGCCTACTCCTGCACCTATTGTCTATTGTCTATAATTCTGCTCCTATCACTTCTGAACATTACACAAACACCAGCAAATCATATGTGGTCTTTGCCCCAGGATTCCCGTACAATTTTGGTCGCCTAATTATAGGAAGGATGTCAACAAAATAGAGAGAGTACAGAGGAGATTGACTAGAATGTTGCCTGGGTTCCAGCAACTAAGTTACAGAGAAAGGTTGAACAAGTTAGGTCTTTATTCTTTGGAGCGCAGAAGGTTAAGGGGGGACTTGATTGAGGTCTTTAAAATGATGAAAGGGATAGACAGAGTTGACGTAGATAAGCTTTTCCCATTGAGAGTAGGGAAGATTCAAACAAGAGGGCATGACATGAGAATTAAGGGACAGAAGTTTAGGGGTAACATGAGGGGGAACTTCTTTACTCAGAGAGTGGTGGCTGTGTGGAATGATCTTCCAGCAGAAGTGGTGGAGGCAGGATCGATTTTAACATTTAAAAGTAAAGTGGATAGGTATATGGACGGGAAGGGAATGGAGGGGTAAGGTCTGAGTGCAGATAGATGGGACTAGGGGAAAATAAATGGTCGGCACGGACTGGAAGGGCCGAGAAGGCCTGTTTCCGTGCTGTAATTGTTATATGGTTATATGGTTAATAACAACACTTAATGATCATATTTAAATGTACATGGATAGGAAAGGCTACAGGGATGTGGGCCAAACATGGGCAGGTGGGAACAGTGCAGTTGGTTCAGTTTAGTTTATTGTTTACCGAGGTACAGTGAAAAGCTTGTTATCCGGTCAGCGGATCCAATGAGATAGATGGGAGGTCAGGACCACTCTCCAGTTTTGAAGAAGGGTCCCGACTCAAAACGTCACCTATCCATGTTCTCCACAGATGCTGCCTGACCCGCTGAGTTACTCCAGCACTCTGTGAAACGTCACCTATCCATGTTCTCCACAGATGCTGCCTGACCCGCTGAGTTACTCCAGCACTCTGTGAAACGTCACCTATCCATGTTCTCCACAGATGCTGCCTGACCCGCTGAGTTACTCCAGCACTCTGTGAAACGTCACCTATCCATGTTCTCCACAGATGCTGCCTGACCCGCTGAGTTACTCCAGCACTCTGTGAAACGTCACCTATCCATGTTCTCCACAGATGCTGCCTGACCCGCTGAGTTACTCCAGCACTCTGTGAAACGTCACCTATCCATGTTCTCCACAGATGCTGCCTGACCCGCTGAGTTACTCCAGCACTCTGTGAAACGTCACCTATCCATGTTCTCCACAGATGCTGCCTGACCCGCTGAGTTACTCCAGCGCTGTTCTATCATAGTCATAGGCTGATTCAGCGTGTAAACAGGCCCTTTGGTGCAACTTGCCCACACCGACTAGCTTGTCACATCTACACTAGTGCCTCCTGCCTACGTTTGGCCCATTTCCCTCTACAGCTGTCCTATCAGTATTGCATACCTGGAGTATTGCGTACAGTTTTGGTCTCCAAATCTGAGGAAAGACATTCTTGCCATAGAGGGGGCACAGAGAAGGTTCACCAGACTGATTCCTGGGATGTCAGGACTTTCATATGAGGAAAGACTGGATAGACTCGGCTTGTACTCGCTGGAATTTAGAAGATTGAGGGGGGATCTTATAGAAACTTACAAAATTCTTAAGGGGTTGGACAAGCTAGATGCTGGAAGATTGTTCCCGATGTTGGGGGAGTCCAGAACAAGGGGTCACAGTCTAAGGATAAGGGGGAATTCCTTTAGGACTGAGATGAGGAAAACATTCTTTACACAGAGAGTGGTGAGTCTCTGGAATTCTCTGCCACAGAAGGTAGTTGAGGCCAGTTCATTGGCTATATTTAAGAGGGTGTTAGATGTGGCCCTTGTGGCCAAAGCGATCAGGGGGTATGGAGAGAAGGCAGGCACGGGATACTGAGTTGGATGATCAGCCATGATCACATTGAATGGCGGTGCAGGCTCGAAGGCCTACTCCTGCACCTATTTTTCTATGTTTCTATGTTTCTATCCATGTACCTGTCTAACTATTTCTTAAACATTGCGATAGTCCCAGCCTCAATTACCTCCTCCGGCAGCTTATTCCATGCACCCACCACCTTTTGTGTGAAAAAGTTACCCCTCAGATACCTATTAAATCTTTCTCCCTTCACCTTAAACGTATGTCCTCTGGTCCTCGATTCCCCAACTCTGAGCAAGAGGCTCTGTGCGTCTACCCGATCTATTCCCGTCATGATTTTGTACACCTCTATAAGATCACCCTGACATATTGCACGGGAGATGATGGTAATTGTGGCCTTCCTTCTCTCTGGTGTGTACACAGCTTGTGGACGGCTACTATGAAGCGTACCAGCATGTGTTTGACCTGGAGGAACGCTTTACCTTGGCTCAGGTCATCACCGACATCATGTACCAGCGGCCGCGCTTCAATCTGGGCAACGACTACTTTGCCCAGACGTACCGAGCCGAGAGCTCCTGCCTGAAGCTTCACCTGCAACTCATCAGGGACATCTTGAACAAACAGGTGCGTGCAAAAGTCATGGGGTCAAACAGCGTGGAAACAGGTCCTTCAGCCCAACTTGCCCATGTCCCATCTACACAAGTCCCACCTGCCTGCCTTTGGTCCATATCCCTCTAAACTGCCCAATATATCCATGTACCTGTCTAAGTGTTTCTTAAAACATCCAAATATTTTTTTATTGAACGGAGACGAGGAAACACTTTTTTTAGAACGGAGACGAGGAAACACTTTTTCTCACAGAGTGTGGTGAGTCTGTGGAATTCTCTGCCTCAGAGGATGGTGGAGGCCGGTTCTCTGGATGCTTTCAAGAGAGAGCTAGATAGGGCTCTTCAAAATAACGAAGGCAGGGGATATGGGGAGAAGGCAGGAACGGGGTACTGATTGGGGATGATCAGCCATGATCACATTGAATGGCGGTGCAGGCTCGAAGGGCCGAATGGGCTACGCAGGAATGGGCTCCCCATAACTTGCCCCAGGTGTGTAGGATAGAACTAGTGTACGGGTGATTGTCGGTCGGCACGGACTCGCTGGGCCGAAGGGCCTGTTTCCACGCGGTATCTCCAAACAAAACTAAACACACGTGCACTACGTGTCCGTATGTTAATTGGCCTTCTGTAAATTGACTGTGGAACAGCATCCCTCTTCCCATCAGAACTGCCCCCACCATCGACTCTTTTAAGTCGAGACTTAAAGCTCATCTTTACTCTCAAGCCTTTCTTGACGTCCTCTGAGGGAGGGTTATATGTCTGTATTTATGCATGTACTTAATCTATGAACCACTGTTGTATAACGTTAAGGGCCTGTCCCACCAACTCCATGCGCTGAGCGCGACCTAACGTGGTCGCTTGAGCCATCCGGCGTCGTGGGGCCGGTCCCACTTCGATCGCCGGAGCCGTGCGGAATTGTGCGGAGTTCGTCCCGACATCGCGCGGGGCTCCGAAAAACTGACCATGTTCAAAAATTCAGCGCGGCAACGGCTTGTCAGCTCGCAGTCGCCTCGACGCATTACACACCGTCTCGACGTCGTGCCTCCGTGACCCTCTCTGTAGGTGCCTCCGTGACCCTCTATGTGTGCGGCTCCGTGGCCCTCTGTGTGTGCGCCTCTGTGCCCCTCTCTGTGTTCCCCTCTCTGTCCTGGCGAATTTATCTTAAGACTTTGCTCCGTTCGCCTCACTTTGCGCCGCGTTGCGCCACTCACCCGACCTCCGCACGGCCCCCGCTGCTGGTTTGGTTGCGCTTGCCGCATGCAGGGGCATGCTGGTGGGAACGGCCCTGTACAGGGGATCACCCGACCTCCGCGCGGCCCCCGCTTCTAGTTTGATCATGCTCATCGCATGGAGTCGGATGCTGGTAGGACAGGCCCTTTAGTACCTCCACGTTGGTCAACGAGAGTTGTTTTTTAAATGCGCTATAGAAATAAAAGTGACCTGACTTGACTAAATTGCACCGTGTGTGCAGGGAGTGGACGGGAAAGTGGGATAACACGGGGATCGCAGTTCGGCGCCCAGCTCGGTGGGGCCGAAGGGCCTGTTTCCGTGCTGTGTCTCCAAACTAAACTGAGCCAAATGCTTAGTAATTCTGTGCAAAATGTACCCACGCTGAAAGGCTATTTCTCAACCACACTTGCAGATAGAGGAACAGCGGGAATATGTACAGAGGATTTGGCGAGACGGCACTTTGTTGGGGAGCGGTATTGAGTTTGGTTTGCCGCTCAGCGTCATTTCCAAGCAACCGGTGGCCATTAACAACAGTTGGTAAGCAAGTAACGTACTCCTGAAATATCATGAATGAGTGAATAAGTTTATTGGCCAAGTATTCACATACAAGGAATTTGCCCTGGTGCTCCACCCACAAGTAATAACATGACATACAGTGACGGTTAGGAATGACCCATAAAACATTAAACGTTAATAATAAAGCATTATTGATCGATTGCCGTAGAGTGATACAATGTGGAAACAGGCCCTTCGACCCAACTTGCCCACACCGGCCAACAATGTCCCAACTACACTAGTCCCACCTGCCTGCGCTTGGTCCATACCCCTCTAAAACTGTCCTATCCATGTACCTGTCCAAGTCTCTGTTAAATGCGGTTATAATACCTGCCTCATCTACCACCTCTGACAGCTGGTTCCATAAACCCACCACCCTACCTGTGGGGAAAAGTTACACCTCAGGTTCCTATTAAATTTGCTTCCAAGATGGTGCCCAAATCAGACGCGTATTTGTGTTCTAGCCACTGAAACCTATCCGCAATCACAATATTACACTCTCTATTAAATCTCTACTATACCCTTATCATGGATCTGTGCACTGTGGACGGCTCGATTGTAATCATGTATTGTCTTTCTGCTGACTGGTTAGCACGCAACAAAAGCTTTTCACTGTACCTCGGTACACGTGACACTAAACTAAACTCCTTGGGCCCACCTTCAGTCGTGGCTGACCATGGGTGTCTCCAGGGTGCTATTCCCTATGTGGAGGACGCCCGTGCGTAACTTTGTTTAACGTGGGGAGACTGGTGCACAGACAGCCACCCCACGGTCCTTGACAGATCTGGGTCAGGATCCAGTGGCATGGAGTCCAAGACGACCGGAGACCCTTTTCTGCCGCAGCCTTCATCCATCCGCCTTCCCAGCCGTTGTGACGCTCCACTAAGGTCAGCCATCGTCCTCCGCCTGTTCCACCGTTGAGGTCTTGGTTGGATTGCTCTTTGTCAGAGAGCTCCCCCTCGTCCTTACCGCCATGGGTGGCCCTACCAGGAGCATCGCTCCAGACGGCATCGCTCTCAGGATCTCAGGACCACACAACCTTCTCCACCACGACAAGGTGACAATCCAAACTAGACTAAAACTAAACTAAACTAAATTTTGGTGTTATCGTAGTGGTGAAGATTATTTGCTAAATTAAATTGATTGTGGGAGATTTCAACTTTCCACACATAGACTGGAATACACATTCTGTAAATGGTCTGGATGGTTTGGAGTTTGTAAAATGTGTGCAGGATAGTTTTTTGCAGCAATACATAGAGGTGCCTACTAGAGGAGGGGCAGTGCTGGACCTCCTGTTAGGAAATGAGACGGGACAGGTGGCGGAGGTATGCGTTGCGGAGCACTTCGGGTCCAGTGATCACAATACCATTAGTTTCAATATAATTATGGAGAAGGACAAAACTGGGCCTAGGGTTGAGATTTTTGATTGGAGAAAGGCTAACTTTAACGAGATGCGAGATGATTTAAAAGGAGTGAACTGGGACATTTTGTTTTATGGGAAAGATGTGGAGGAGAAATGGAGGACATTTAAAGGGGAAATTTTAAGAGTACAAAATCTTTATGTTCCTGTTCGGTTGAAATGAACCAGTAAAAATTGGAAAGAGCCCTGGTTTTCAAGGGAAATTGGACATCTTGTTCGGAAAAAGAGGGAGATCTACAATAATTATAAGCAGCATGAAGTAAATGAGGTGCTTGAGGAGTATAAGGAATGTAAAAAGAACCTTAAGAAAGAAATTAGAAAAGCTAAAAGAAGATATGAGGTTGCTTTGGCAAGTAAGGTGAAAGTAAATCCTAAGGGTTTCTACAGCTATATTAATAGCAAAAGGATAACAAGGGATAAAATTGGTCCATTGGAGAGACCGAGTGGACAGCTATCTGCAGAGCCAAAAGAGATGGGGGAGATATTGAACAATTTATTTTCTTCGGTATTCACCAAGGAGAAGGATATTGAATTATGTGAGGTAAGGGAAACTAGTAGAGTAGCTATGGATACTATGAGTTTCAAAGTAAAAGAAGTACTGACACTTTTGAAAAATATAAAAGTGGATAAGTCTCCAGGTCCTGACAGGATATTCCCTAGGACATTGAGGGAAGTTAGTGTAGAAATAGCCGGGGCTATGACAGAAATATTTCAAATGTCATTAGAAACGGGAATAGTCCCCGAGGATTGGCGTACTGCGCATGTTGTTCCATTGTTTAAAAAGGGTTCTAAAAGTAAACCTAGCAATTATAGACCGGTTAGTTTGACTTCAGTGGTGGGCAAATTAATGGAAAAGATACTTAGAGATAATATATATAAGTATCTGGATAAAGAGGGTCTAATTAGGAAGTCAACATGGATTTATGCCTGGAAGGTCATGTTTGACTAATCTTCTTGAATTTTTTGAAGAGGTTACTAGGGAAATTGACGAGGGTAAAGCAGTGGATGTTGTCTATATGGACTTCAGTAAGGCCTTTGACAAGGTTCCTCATGGAAGGTTGGTTAAGAAGGTTCAACTGTTGGGTATAAATGCAGGAATAGCAAGATGGATTCAACAATGGCTGAATGGGAGAAGCCAGAGGGTAATGGTGGATGGCTGTTTGTCGGGTTGGAGGCAGGTAACTAGTGGGGTGTCTCAGGGATCTGTGTTGGGTCCTTTGTTGTTTGTCATGTACATCAATGATCTGGATGAAGGGGTGGTAAATTGGATTAGTAAGTATGCAGATGATACCAAGATAGGGGGTGTTGTGGATAATGAAGAGGATTTCCAAAGTCTACAGAGTGATTTAGGCCAGTTGGAAAAATGGGCTGAAAGATGGCAGATGGAGTTTAATGCTGATAAATGTGAGGTGCTACACCTTGGCAGGACAAATCAAAATAGAACGTACATGGTAAACGGTAGGGAATTGAAGAATACAGTTGAACAGAGGGATCTGGGAATAACCGTGCATAGTTCCTTGAAGGTGGAATCTCAATGGTTAAATTGCTATAACCATATAACCATATAACAATTACAGCACGGAAACAGGCCATCTCGGCCCTTCAAGTCCATGCCGAACAACTTTTTTCCCTTAGTCCCACCTGCCTGCACTCATACCATAACCCTCCATACCCTTCTCATCCATATGCCTATCCAATTTATTTTTAAATGATACCAACGAACCTGCCGCCACCACTTCCACTGGAAGCTCATTCCACACCGCTACCACTCTCTGAGTAAAGAAGTTCCCCCTCATGTTACCCCTAAACTTCTGTCCCTTAATTCTAAAGTCATGTCCTCTTGTTTGAATCTTCCCTATTCTCAAAGGGAAAAGCTTGTCCACATTAACTCTGTCTATCCCTCTCATCATTTTAAAGACCTCTATCAAGTCGCCCCTTAACCTTCTGCGCTCCAGAGAATAAAGACCTAACTTATTCAACCTATCTCTGTAACTTAGCTGTTGAAACCCAGGCAACATTCTAGTAAATCTCCACTGTACCCTCTCTATTTTGTTGACATCCTTCCTATAATTGGGCGACCAAATGCTATGTATCTAGCTTTTTGTTTATATGCGGACTATGCACAGATAGATATGTGATAGTCCTGCAACATATTCAGCACAAATATTGTGGGCTGAAGGGCCTGTTCTTGTGCTGTAGTTAATTTTGTGAGCAGTTTTGAGCCCTATATCTGAGGATGGATGTTCTGGCATTGGAGAGGGTCCAGAGGAGGTTTACAAGAATGATCCCAGGAATGAGTGGGTTAACCTATGATGAGCGTTTGACGGCACTGGGCCTGTACTCGCTGGAGTTTAGAAGGATGAGCGGGGACCCTCATTGAAACTTACCGAATAGTGAAAGGCCTGGATAGAGCGGATGTGGAGAGGATGTTTCCACTAGTGGGAGAGTCTAGGACCAGAAGGCTCGGCCTCAGAGTAAAAAGGACAAACCATCACAATGGAGATGAGGAAGAATTTCTTTAGTCAGAAGGTGGTGAATCTGTGTGGAATTCTTTGCCACAGAAGGCTGTGGAGGCCAAGTCAATGGATATTATTAAAGCGGAGGTTGATAGGTTCTTGATTAGTGCGGGTGTCAGGGGTTACGGGGGCAAGGCAGGAGAATGGGGTTGGGAGGGAGAGATAGGTAGATCAGACATGATTACTTTCTTTCTTTCTTTATTACAGACTCAAGGTTCAGATAAAAGACAAGACATTACTTAGAATACATTGCATACCAGAGCACAATAAATTACATACAAAAGCACAATACATGGTTTAAGATCACAAATTAAAAAAAATCAATCCCCTACAATGAGACAACCATACCAATGTCAATAGACAATAGACAATAGGTGCAGGAGTAGGCCATTCAGCCCTTCGAGCCAGCACTGCCATTCAATGTGATCATGGCTGGTCATCCCCAATCAGTACCCCGTTCCTGCCTTCTCCCCATATCCCCTGACTCCGCTATCTTTAAGAGCCCCATCTAGCTCTCTCTTGAAAGCATCCAGAGAACCGGCCTCCACCGCCTGCTGAGGCAGAGAATTCCACAGACTCGCCACTCTCTGTGAGAAAAAGTGTTTCCACAGCTGGGATTGGTAGCGTTTAATGCTAAACCTTATGTTTGATAAGGTCGTTGAATGGCGGAGTAGACTTGATGGGCCGAATGGCCTCATTCTGCTCCTACAACTTATGAACTTGTAAAGACTTTACTCCGTAGACTTTAAAGACACAGTGTGGAAACAGGCCCTTCGTCCTTGATGGGCCGAGTGGCCTCATTCTGCTCCTAGAACTTATGAACTTGATTGGTCCGGGTGTCAATGGTTAGGGGGAGACGGCAGGAGAATGGGGTCGAGAGGGAAGGATAGATCGGCCATGGCGGAGTGGACTGGATGGGCCGAATGGCCTAAACCTGCGCCCATGTCTTATGCCTCCTTGTTCTATGTTCTGTGTTCTATGTTGCAGTCCAGCCCTGAGGAAGGTCTACCTGCTGGAGTTCCACCCGTCCCTGGGGATGGCTGCGCGCGTCCGGCGGTCATTGGAGCACGCCTACAGCGAGCTGTGTCACACGCGCAGGCCCCGGACGGCCGACGAGAGCGTCGACCTGGAGAAGCAGCTCCTCCACCTGGCCATCGCAAAGTGGGCGGCCATGGACAGGCCCGACTCGCCCTACAGCCTCCAAGTCCAGCGGGATGTATGTACATCAAGCAGGGACCCCCGGCTTGATAGATAAGGCCATAAGTGGCAGGAGAAGATTTAGGCCGTTCATCCCATCAAGTCTCTCTTTCAGGAGAGAGCTAGATAGGGCTCTTAAAGAAAGTGGAGTCTGGGGATACGGGGAAAAGGGTGGAGGGTGTCCGGATCGAGCAGCAGGAGGGGGTAGTTGAGCCAGGGACAACAAAACGTTTAAGAAACATTCAGACAGGTACATGGATATAGAGGGCAGATTTAGCGGGATACGGACCAAACGGTGGCAGGTGGGACTGCTGTTTCCGATGTTGGTGGAGTCCAGAGCCAGGGGCCACAGGTTAAAAATAAGGAGTCATTTTTGCACCCTTTTCACCTTAAGCCTATGTCCTCTGGTCCTCAATTCCCCTACGATTGTTAAGGGCTTGGACACGCTAGAGGCTGGAAACATGTTCCCGATGTTGGGGGAGTCCAGAACCAGGGGCCACACACAGTTTAAGAATAAGGGGTAAGCCATTTAGAACGGAGATGAGGAAATACATTTCACACAGAGAGTGGTGAGTCTGTGGAATTCTCTGCCTCAGAGGGCGGTGGAGGCGGGTTCTCTGGATACTTTCAAGCAAGAGCTAGATAGGGCTCTTAAAGATAGCGGAGTCAGGGGATATGGGGAGAAGGCAGGAACAGGATACTGATTGGGGATGATCAGCCATGATCACGTTGAATGACGGTGCTAGCTCGAAAGGGCCGAATGGCCTCCTCCTGCACCTATTGTCTATTGTCTAAGTCTGCTCCATCATTCAATCTTGGCTGATCTATCTCTCCCTCCTAACCCCATTCTCCTGCCTTCTCCCCATAATCCCTGATGCATATACTAATCAAGAATCCATCTATCTCTGCTTATAATATAACAAGTCAAAATATCCATTGACTTGGCCTCCACAGCCTTTAATTCTGAAGCTGCGAACTCTAACCCTAGAATCTCCCACTAGTGGAAACATCCTCTCCACATCCACTCTATCCAGGCCTTTCACTATTCTGTATGTTTCAATGAGTTCCCCCTCATCGTTCTAGACTCCAGCGAGTACAGGCCCAGTGCCGACAAACGCTCATCATATGTTAACCCACTCATTCCTGGGATCGTTCTTGTAAATGGATCAAGGAGCAATAGACAATAGACAACAGACAATAGGTGCAGGAGTAGGCCATTCGGCCCTTCGAGCCAGCACCGCCATTCAATGTGATCATGGCTGATCATCCCCAATCAGTACCCCGTTCCTGCCTTCTCCCCATATCCCCTGACTCCGCTATCTTTAAGAGCCCTATCTAGCTCTCTCTTGAAAGCATCCAGAGAACCTGCCTCCACCGCCCTCTGAGGCAGAGAATCCCACAGACTCACCACTCTCTGTGAGAAAAAGTGTTTCCTCGTCTCCGTTCTAAATGGCTTACCCCTTATTCTTAAACTGTGGCCCCTGGTTCTGGACTCCCCCAACATCGGGAACACGTTTCCTTCTTGCAGATAACCAGTCAGCGGAAAGACAATACATGATTACAATCGAGCCATTCACTGTGTAAAGATACATGATGAGGGAATAATGTTTAGTGCAAGGTAACGTCCGATCAAAGATAGTCCGAGGGTCACCAATGAGGTAGATAGTAGTTCAGGACTGCTCTCTAGTTGGTGGTAGGATGGTTCGGTTGCCTGATAACAGCTGGGAAGAACCTGTCTCTGAATCTGGAGCAGTGCGTTTTCACACGTCTATCCCTTATGCCGTCTCGACCCGAAACGTCGCCTATCTCCTTCGCTCCTTAGATGCTGCTGCACCCGCTGAGTTTCTCCAGCTTTTTGCGTATCCCTTATGCCCGCTGGGAGAGGGGAGAAGTGATAGGGAAAGCTGGAGTATAAGGGGAAGGAGGCTTTTGCTACTATTTTGGGCGGCACGGTGGTGCAGCGGTAGAGTTGCTGCCTCACAGCGCCATAGACCTGGGTTCGATCCTGACCACGGGTGCTGTCTGTACGGAGTTTGCACGTTCTTCCCAGTTTCCTCCCACACACCAAAGACCTGCAGGTTTGCAGGTTAATTGGCTTCTGTAAAGGGGCCTGAACCGTTTCGCGATTGCCGGCGTCATTGACTGAAAGATTTTGAACATTTCAAAAATCCAGCGGCCACACCAAAAATGGTGCTTCAATACCCCGCGTCACCGCCGCGTCACGCCGCGACTTTTTCGGCGACCTGATAGGTCAATGATGCCGGCGGTCGCCAAAAATCGGCAAGTGGGACAGGCGGGACATTGTAAATTATCCCGAGTGTGTGTAGGATAGTGCCCGTGATCGTTGGGTTGGCACGGACTTGGTTTAGTTCAGAGACACAGCACAGAAACAGGCCCTTCGGCCCAGCCAAGTTCGTGCCGACCAGCGATCACCGCATGCTAACACAGTCCCACACACACTTAGGACAGTTTACAATGATACCAAAGCCAATTAACCTACAAACCCTGTACGCCTATGGAGTGCGGGAGGAAACCGGAGATCCCGGAGAAAACCCACGCGGGTGACGGGGAGAACGTACAAACTCCGTGCAGACGGCACCCGTAGTTGGGATGGAACCTGGGAAAATCGGTGGTGGACCGGCCTATTTGGCCGACTTAGTTGCTGGTGGTCAGTAAGACTGCGGCCGAATCCTCTGATCTCTGCTTGTTGCTGTTTGCAGTTGTTCGCAGGCGTGTTTATCGAGGACCCTCTCTTCGTCCGGGACGTTGGCCTGTCGTTCATCGAGGCGGCAGAGGCGGGCGAGGGGAGAGCAGGGGCGGAGAGACAAGCCTTCGTCCTGCACACCTTCTGTCGTCTGCTGGAGATCGTCACGCTGCGGCATCGCCTGCTGGAGGCTGCCTCCCACACCGCCATCTTAGCTCAGTGAGTGGCGCTGCGTTAGGCCTCTCTCCGTCGGTGCCGGCACCATTTCTGCGCTCGGGCCGCGGTGGTGGAGCTGTATCGTTTTACTTTCAGTTCACTTTGCTTTATTGTCATGTGTACCGAGGTACAGTGAAAAGCCTTTGTTGCGTGCTAACCAGCCAGCGGAAAGAATACTATCGAGCCACAGTGTACAGATACGTTTACAGTGTCCGGAATAACGTTTAGTGTCAGGTAACACCAGTAAAGTCTGATCAAAGATAGTCTGAGGGTCACCAATGTATGAGATAATAGGACCGCTCTCTATTTGTGGTAAGGGCCGTTCCCACCAGCATGCGCCTGCATGCGGCAAGCGCGACCAAACCGGCAGCAGGGGCCGCGCGGAGGTTGGGTGAGTGGCGCAACGCGGTGCAAAGTGAGGCGAACTTGGAGCGAAGCCTAAGGTAAGTTCGCCAGGACAGAGAGGGGCACACAGAGAGGAGCACATAGGCACACACACAGAGGGCCACGGAGCCACACGCATAGAGGGTCACGGAGGCACCTACAGAGAGGGTCACGGAGGCACGATGTCGAGACGGTGTGTAATGCGTCGAGGCGACTGCGAGCCGACAAGCCGTTGCCGCGCGGAATTTTTGAACATTAGTCAGTTTTTCGGAGCCCCGCGCGATGTCGGGACGAACTCCGCACAATTCCGCACGGGACCGGCCCCGTACGGCTCAAGCGACCACGTTAGGTCACGCTAATCGCATAGAGTTGCATGCTTGTAGGACAGGCCCTGTAGGATGGTTCAGTTGCCTGATAACAGCTGGGAAGAAACTGCCTCTGAATCTGGAGGTGTGCGTTTTCACGCTTCTGTACCTCTTGCCCGATGGGAGAGGGGAGAAGAGGGAGTGGCCGGGGTGCGACTCGTCCTTGATGATGCTGCTGGCCTTGCCGAGGCAGCGTGAGGTGTAGATGGGGTCAATGGAAGGGAGGTTGGTTTGTGCGATGGTCTGGGCTGCGTCCACAATTCTCTGCAATTCCTTGCGGTCTTGGGTGGAGCTGTTCCCAAACCCAATCTGTGACGCATCCTGGTAAAATGCATTCTACGGCACATCTGTAGACGTTGGGGAGAGTTGTGGCGGGCATGCCAAACTTCCGAAGCCTTCTAAGGAAGTAGAGGCGTTGGTGTGCGTTCTTGGTCGTTGCTTCAGTATGAAATGAAGCCTTGGAATGAATTGTGCTGCAAACTTCCCATTCTCAGCGGTGAGGGCTTCCAGTTCATCCACTTCCTTATGTGTGTTTACTGAAGATAGATGCAAAGTGCTGGAGTAACTCAGCGGGTCAGGCAGCATCTGTGGAGAACATGGATAGGTGACGTTTCACAGAGTGCTGGAGTAACTCAGCGGGTCAGGCAGCATCTGTGGAGAACGTGGATAGGTGACGTTTCACAGAGTGCTGGAGTAACTCAGCGGGTCAGGCAGCATCTGTGGGGAACATGGAGAGGTGACGTTTCACAGAGTGCTGGAGTAACTCAGCGGGTCAGGCAGCATCTGTGGGGAACATGGAGAGGTGACGTTTCACAGAATGCTGGAGTAACTCAGCGGTCAGGCAGCATCTGTGGAGGACATGGATAGGTGACGTTTCACAGAGTGCTGGAGTAACTCAGCGGGTCAGGCAGCATCTGTGGAGAACATGGATAGGTGACGTTTCACAGAGTGCTGGAGTAACTCAGTGGGTCAGGCAGCATCTGTGGAGAACATGGAGAGGTGACATTTCAAGTAGGGACAATCGAGTGAAGAAGGGTCCCAGCCCGAAGCATCACCATGTTATCCGCTCTCTCATCCATTCCCTACACACTTGGGGGCAATTTACAGAGGACCAATTAGGCCCGGCACGGTGGCACAGCGGTAGAGTTGCTGCCTCACAGCGCCAGAGACCCGGGTTCGATCCTGACTACAGGCGCTGCCTGTACAGAGTTTGTACATTCTCCACGTGACTCCGTGGGTTTTCGCTGAGTGCTCCAGTTTCCCCCCATGCTCCAAAGACGTGCAGGTTTGTAATTGGCTTCGGTAAAGATCGTAAATTGTCCCTAGTGTGTAGGAGAGTGTGCGGGGATCGCTGGTCGGCGTGGACTCGATGGGCCGAAGGGCCTGTGTCCGAACTGTATCTCTAAGTCAATTCTATTGGGCAGCACGGTGGCGCAGCGGTAGATTCATTGCCTTATAGCGTCAGAGACCAGGGCTATACCTCACTACAGGTGCTGTCTGTACGGAGTTTGTACGTTCTCCCCGTGACCTGCGTGGGTTTTCTCCGAGATCTTCGATTTCCTCCCACGCTCCAAAGACGTGCGGGTTTGTAGGTTAGTTGGCTTGGTTACAAATGTAAATATTTGTACTTAGTGTGTGTGTGTGGGGTAGTGTCAGCGTGCGGGGATCGCTGGTCAGTGCAGACTCAGTGGGCCGAAGGGCCTGTTTCCGCGCTGTATCTCTGAACTAAACTAAACTCCAAAGACATAAACGTTTGCAGGTTAATTGCCTTCCGTAAATTGTAAACCATCCCTGGTTACGTCAACGCATTGTGTCTATCTTTGGTCTAAACCAGCAACTGCAGTTCCTCAGCAGGACAGGCAACGTCTCTGGAGAGAAGGAATGGGCGATGTTTCGGGTCGAGACCCTTCTTCAGACTGATGTCGGGGGAGGGGGCGGGACAGGGATAGAATGTAGTCGGGACAGTGAGACTGGTGGGGGAACTGGGAAGGGGGAGGGGGTGGAGAGAGAGGGAAAGCAGGGGCTGTCTGAAGTTAGAGAAGTCAACGTTCTTACTGCTGGGGTGCGTCCTCCTTCTCTACGACTCTACGATTTACACCCCAGCAGTATGAACATTGACTTTGACTTCCTTTCTCTCCCCATCCCCTCCCCCTTCCCCAGTTCTCCCACCAGTCTGACTGTCTCTGACTACATTTTATCTCTGTTTTGTTGTCATCTTCTCCCAGCTAACAATTTCCTCGATCTCGACAATTTCTCCATGTTCCTTGATCCCCATTCCCTTTGTCCTGTTTTCACACCTCACACTTCCTTATCCATACACTTCCTTATCTATTTACCTCCCACTCCCCTGACTTTCAGTCTGAAGAAGGGTCTCGACACAAAACGTCACCCATTCCTTCTCTCCAGAGATGCTGCCTGTCCCGCTGAGACACACCACCATTTTGTGGCTACCTTCGATTTAACCCAGCATCTGCAGTTCTTTTCTACACAATTGCAGTTCCTTCGTATCATATAACCATATAACCACATAACAATTACAGCACGGAAACAGGCCCTCTCGGCCCTTCCAGTCCGTGCCGACCATTTATTTTCCCCTAGTCCCATCCACCTGCACTCAGACCATACCCCTCCATTCCCTTCCCGTCCATATACCTATCCACTTTACTTTTAAATGTTACAATCGATCCTGCCTCCACCACTTCTGCTGGAAGATCATTCCACGCAGCCACCACTCTCTGAGTAAAGAAGTTCCCCCTCATGTTACCCCTAAACTTCTGTCCCTTAATTCTCATGTCATGCCCTCTTGTTTGAATCTTCCCTACCCTCAATGGGAAAAGCTTATCCACGTCAACTCTGTCTATCCCTTTCATCATTTTAAAGACCTCAATCAAGTCCCCCCCTTAACCTTCTGCGCTCCAAAGAATAAAGACCTAACTTGTTCAATCTTTCTCTGTAACTTCGTTGCTGGAACCCAGGCAACATTCTAGTAAATCTCCTCTGTACTCTCTCTATTTTGTTGACATCCTTCCTATAATTAGGCGACAAAATGTGTCGACTGTGTGTTGCAGGTTGTACAAGTCTGTGGCGGTGCAGATGGGTTTCGACGAGTTCCACCTGTACCTGCGGCCGGTGCAGTTTGAGTTTGCATCCCACAAGGAGAAGGCGGACCAGCCACCTCCGGTCTTCATCACCAGTCTGCTGGAGGACGACAGCAGCATCGACAGGTAGTGGTCAAAGACGTGCCCAGCGTTGACATAACCATCATAAGGTCATAGGTGATAGGAGCAGAGTCAGGCCATTCGGCCCATCAAGTCTACTCCGCCATTCAATCATGGCCGATCTATCTCTCCCTCCCAATCCCATTCTCCTGCCTTCTCCCCCCAACCCCCGCACTAATCAAGAATCTACCTAAAACCCCTGTCCCACTTACGTGTCCTTGGCACGCTAATTAATGTCGTTGAGCCGCGACGGTCCCGCGAAGGTCTCGCGCGTCTTCATGCGCCCGCACAGCCGTCTGGAGCGCGTGACGTCATTTGAAGATGGACACAAAATGCTGGGTGACATTTCGTGTCGAGACTCGTCTTCAGTCTGAGAGAAGGGTCTTGACCCGAAACGTCACCCATTGCTTCTCTCCAGAGATGCTGCCGGTCCCGCTGAGTTACTCCAGCATTTTGTGTCTATCTTCAATTTTCTTGGCCCCGCTCTGGGAGTAGGAGTGGGGGCGGATCCGGATCCGCAACGGCCGTGAGCCCCAGGCCGAGCTCGGCGATCGTTTGCCTGCTTCTGCTGCTGTTGGAGGTGAGACGTTGCGTCGCGCCAGGGTCTTGGGCCTGTCCCACTTTGGCCGTCAGTTCTGTGACAGGCCGTTGGCGCGCGAAGATTTCGTTCGCGACAAATGTTCTCAGCGCCGCGTGATACCGCGCACAACTCCATGCCCCTCCGCGCTTCTCAGTGGGACCGGCCCCGCGCGGCCTCACGATGCCCGTGCGCCTCAATGCGACCACGAGGTCGGGTAATTTGCGTGCCAAGGACACGTAAGTGGGACAGGGCCTTCTAGTAGACAAAAATGCTGGAGAAGCACAGCGGGTGAGGCAGCATCTATGGAGCGAAGGAATAGGTGATGTTTCAGGTTGAGTAACTTCAAACTGTGAACGGGACGAGTTTCAACCCGAGAGCCGCCCATGCGTGGTTCCGTGTGTACTTGTCTGACATCACAACGGGGACCCAGGGACCATCTAGTCTCCTTTAAACTTTTCCTCCCGCACTCCGACACTACAGGTGTGTAGATTCATTGGCTTGGTATCATTGTAAATTGTCCCTAGCGTGGGATAGTATTAGGATCTCTGTGGGCCGCAGGGCCTGTTTCCTCTCTGTATCCCGCTGTAAACTAAACCGAAGAGTGGCACTCTTTGTCTGTCCACAGATATGCGCCCTCGAGTCTACCGTTAGCAATTCAGGAAGTTGATGAAAACCACATCGGCAAGTTCAGCTTTCGCACCAAGGAAGCAGTTCTCCAGGTGAGTCGAACGTACCTGAGCGCGCGGCTTCAGAACAAAAACAACATACCTTTACAGTGGAGATGAGGAGGAATTTCTTTAGTCAGAGGGTGGTGAATCTGTGGAACTCATTGCCGCAGACGGCTGTGGAGGCCAAGTCAATGGATATTTTTAAGCCCGGGATTGACTGGTTCTTGATTAGTATGGGTGTCGGGGATTATGGGGAAACATAGAAACATAGAAATTAGGTGCAGGAGTAGGCCATTCGGCCCTTCGAGCCTGCACCGCCATTCAATATGATCATGGCTGATCATCCAACTCAGTATCCCTTACCTGCCTTCTCTCCATACCCCCTGATCCCCTTAGCCACAAGGGCCACATCTAACTCCCTCTTAAATATAGCCAATGAACTGGCCTCAACTATCCTCTGTGGCAGAGAGTTCCAGAGACCCACCACTCTCTGTGTGAAAAAAGTCCTTCTCATCTTGGTCCTAAAGGATTTCCCCCTTATCCTTAAGCTGTGACCCCTTGTCCTGGACCTCCCCAGCATCGGGAACAATCTTCCTGCATCTAGCCTGTCCAACCCTTAAGAATTTTATTTCGATAAGATCCCCTCTCAATCTCCTAAATTCTAGAGAGTATAAACCGAGTCTATGCAGTCTTTGTTCATAAGACAGTCCTGACATCCTAGGAATCAGTCTGGTGAACCTTCTCTGCACTCCCTCTATGGCAATAATGTCCTTCCTCAGATTTGGAGACCAGAACTGTACGCAATACTCCAGGTGTGGTCTCACCAAGACCCTGTACAACTGAAGTAGAACCTCCCTGCTCCTATACTCAAATCCCTTTGCTATGAAAGCTAACATACCATTTGCTTTCTTCACTGCCTGCTGCACCTGCATGCCTACTTTCAATGACTGGTGTACCATGACACCCAGGTCGCGCTGCATCTCCCCTTTTCCTAATCGGCCACCATTTAGATAATAGTCTGCATTCCTGTATTTGCCACCAAAGTGGATAACCACACATTTATCCACATTATACTGCATCTGCCAAACATTTGCCCACTCACCCAGCCTATCCAAATCACCTTGCAGTCTCCTGGCATCCTCCTCACAGCTAACACTGCCCCCCAGCTTAGTGTCATCCGCAAACCTGGAGATATTGCCTTCAATTCCCTCATCCAGATCATTAATGTATATTGTAAATAGCTGGGGTCCCAGCACTGAGCCTTGCGGTACCCCACTAGTCACTGCCTGCCATTGTGAAAACGACCCGTTTACTCCTACTCTTTGCTTCCTGTCTGCCAGCCAGTTCTCTATCCACATCAATAGTGAACCCCCAATGCAGGAGAATGGGGATAGGAGGGAATGATAGATCAATGGCGGAGTAGACTTGATGGGACGAATAGCCTAACTCTGCTCCACCGGGTTACAGGTTTATGGCCTTGTACCTTCTCCAGGCCACCATTCACACCACTAAGGACCTGATTACAATCCATCCTGCAACATAGGAGCGCGGGAGGCTGAGTGGTGATCATAGTTTAGTGTAGTTTAGAGATACAGCGCGGAAACAGGCCCTTCGGCCCACCGGGTACGTGCCGACAAGCGATCCCCGCACATTAACACTATCCTGCACTCACTAGGGACAATGTTTACATTCACCAAGCCAATTAACCTACAAACTTGTACGTCTTTGGAGCGTGGGAGGAAACCGAAGATCTTGGAGACAACCCAGGCACGTCTCAGGGAGAACGTACAAACTCCGTACAGACAGCACCCGTAGTCGGGATCGAACCCAGGTTTCCGGCGCTGCATTCGCTGTAAGGCAGCAACTCTACCGCTGCGCCACCGTGACCACCCAGAGGTGCATAAAATCACCAATAGGTAGGGTGAATGTACAGAGTATTTTATTCAGCGTTAGGGGAATCATGAACCAGAGGTCAGAGGTTGAAGGTGAGAGGGTAGCACATTTAATAGGGAGGTGGGTTTATGGAACAAGCTGCCAGAGCAGGTACTGTAGTTGAGGCAGGTACTACTTTGGACAGGTACATGGATAGGCAAGGAATACGGGCCAAACACGGGCAGGTGGGTTCAGCACAGATGGTGGACCTTGGTAGGCATGGGCAAGTTGGGCCGAAGAGCCAGTTTCCATGCGGTATGACCCTCTGACTCTATTTCAGTTCAGGTTCAGTTTAGTTTATTGTCACGTGTACCGAGGTACAGTGCAAAGCTTTTGTTGTGGGCTAACCAGTCAGCGGAAAGACAATACATGATTACAATCGAGCCATTCACAGTGGGCAGATACACGATAAGGTAATAACGTTCAGTGCAAGAGGAATCGAATATAAGAGCAAAGAGGCCCTTCTGCTGTTGTACAGAGCCCTTGTGAGACCACACCTGGAGTATTGTGTGCAGTTTTGGTCCCCTAATTTGAGGAAGGACATCCTTGCTAATGAGGGAGTGCAACGTTAGTTCACCAGGTTAATTCCCGGGATGGCGGGACTGTCATATAACCATATAACCATATAACAATTACAGCACGGAAACAGGCCTTCTCGGTCCGTGCCGACCATTTATTTTCCCCTAGTCCCATTTACTCCCATATGCTGAGAGAATGGAGCGGCTGGGCTTGTACACTCTGGAGTTTAGAAGGATGAGAGGGGATCTCATTGAAACATATAAGATTATTAAGGACTTGGACACGCTAGAGGCAGGAAACATGGCAGGTACAGGATACTGAGTTGGATGATCAGCCATGATCATATTGAATGGCAGTGCAGGCTCGAAGGGCCGAATGGCCTACTCCTGCACC
This sequence comes from Raja brachyura, assembly GCA_963514005.1. The sequence continues at coordinate 116,223,597 of OY740785.1, forward strand.
TGTTTTTCTATGTTTCTATATTTCTATGTTCCCGATGGTGGGGGAGTCCAGAACCAGGGGCCACAGTTTAAGAATAAGGTGTAAGCCATTTAGAATGGAGACGAGGAAACACTCGAAGGGCCGAATGGCCTACTCCAGCACCTATTTTTCTATGTTTCTATGTTCCCGATGGTGGGGGAGTCCAGAACCAGGGGCCACAGTTTAAGAATAAGGTGTAAGCCATTTAGAACGGAGATGAGGAAACACTCGAAGGGCCGATGGTCTACTCCTGCACCTATTGTCTATTGCAAAGTAAAGCCAGCAAAGTCCGATCAAAGGGTTACACAAAAAGCTGGAGAAACTCAGCGGGTGCAGCAGCATCTAAGGAGCGAAGGAGATAGGCGACGTTTCGGGTCGAGACCCTTCTTCAGACTGGTCAGGGATCAGGGAAACGAGAGATATAAACGGTGATGTGGAGAGATAAAGAACAATGAATGGAAGATATGCAAAAAAGTATCGATGATGAAGGAAACAGGCCATTGTAAGCTGTTTGTGGTGTGAAAATGAGAAGCTAGTGCGACTTGGGTGGGGGAGAGATAGAGAGAGAGGGAATGCCAGGGCCTGAGGGCTGAGGGAGAGGTGGGATACTTTTTTGCATATCTTTCGTTCATTGTTCCTTATCTCTCCACATCACCGTCTATATCTCTCGTTTCCCTGATCCCTGACCAGTCTGAAGAAGGGTCTCGACCCGAAACGTCGCCAATCTCCTTCGCTCGTTAGATGCTGCTGCACCCGTTGAGTTTCTCCAGCTTTTTGTGTAACCCTCGATTCTCCAGCATCTGCAGTTCCTTCTTTAACAAGTTCTTGTGATGTTACCTCTCTGCTTCTTGCAGCTGATGGCGCGGCGTGGTGTGGACAACCTGCAGGTGGCACTGGCTTGCCAGACGGTGCAGAAGAACTCGCTGACCGTAGCTGTGCAACAGGCCCTGTTGTGTTCCGCGGACAAGGCCGCCATCTCCATGGAGACCATGGTAGGTTGAGGCCCTCATGACAGCTCCTCCCCCTGACTGTGGGAACCACCTGCCAGAACTGGACCCCACTATTGCACATCACCCGTCTTAACTAAGTTTGGGAATTTTACGCTTTCAACTTTAGACGTGCAGTGCAGAAACAGGCCCTTCGGCCCACTTAGTCCCCGATCCCTGTACACCAGCACTATCCTGCACAGGCTAGCGACAATTTACAATTTTACTGAAGCCAATTCATCTATAAACCTGTACCTGAACCGGGGGTCACAGTTTAAGGAAAAAGGGGTAGGACTTAGAAACATAGAAACATAGAAACATAGAAAAATAGGTGCAGGAGTAGGCCATTCAGCCCTTCGAGCCTGCACCGCCATTCAATGTGGTCATGGCTGATCATCCAACTCAGTATCCCGTACCTGCCTTCTCTCCATACCCCCTGATCCCTTTAGCCACAAGTGCCACATCTAACGCCCTCTTAAATATAGCCAATGAACTGGCCTCAACTACCTTCTGTGGCAGAGAATTCCAAAGAAGACTTCTACTTTCGTGTGGCGTGCACAGCCTAAAGTTGTTGGACAACTTGTTCTATTTGATCTCCCGTTTGTGCACGTCGAGTTGATTGCATTAGTCGAAACAGGGCGGACCACGTGAAGGTTGGAATCTTCCCACCCCCATTTAGGACTGAGATGAGGAAAAACATTTTTCACCCAGAGAGTTGTGAATCGGTGGGATTCTCTGCCACAGAAGGCAGTGGAGGCCGATTCACTGGATGTTTTCAAGAGCGAGTTAGATCTAGCTCTTCGGGCTAACGGAATCAAGGGATGTGGGGAAAAAGCAGGAACGGGGTACCAACTTTAGATGATTAGCCATGATCATATTGAATGGCGGTGCTGGCTCGAAGGGCCAGAATGGCCTACTCCTGCACCTATTTTTTCTATGTTTCTATGTCTCTGGGACGTGGTAAGAAACCGGAGCGCCCGGAGAAAACCCACGCGGGTCATGTGGAGAAGGCACAAATTCCCACAGACAGCACCTGAGGTCGGGATGGAACCAGGGTCTCGGGCGCTGTGAGGCAGCAAATCTACCGCTGCCTAGGCACTGTGTTCCATGGACCGAGTCTCAGAGTTACTCTGCATACTTTGGACAGGACTTTTATGGTCTGGTTGTTAGAAACATAGAAAAATAGGTGCAGGAGTAGGCCATTCGGCCCTTCGAGCCTGCACCGCCATTCAATATGATCATGGCTGATCATCCAACTCAGTATCCTGCACCTGCCTTCTCTCCATACCCCCTGATCCCTTTAGCCACAAGTGCCACATCTAATGCTCTCTTAAATATAGCCAATGAACTGGCCTCAACTACCCTCTGTGGCAGAGAATTCCAGAGACTCACCACTCTCTGTGTAAAGAATGTTTTCCTCATCTCGGTCCTAAAGGAATTCCCCTTTATCCTTAGACTGTTACAGCGCGCAAACAGGCACTTCAAGCCCTCGCCGACCAGCGATCACCCGTTCACACTAGTTCTATGTGATCCCACTTTCTCATCCACTACCTTCACACCAGGGGCAATTAACCAAAAAAAAAAAGCACATCTTTGCGATGTGGGAGGGAACCAAAGCACCCAGAGGAAACGTACACAGTCACAGGCAGAACGTGCAAACTCCACACTGGCAGCATCCCAAGGTCGTAGGAGCAGAATTAGGCCATTCGGCCTATTGAGTTAACTCCGCCATTCAATCACGGCCGATCTGTCTTTCCCTCTCAACCCCTTTCTCCTGCCTTCTCCCCATAACCCCTGACACTCGTACTAATCAATAACCTGTCAATCTCAAATCACTCAATGACTTGCTCAATTACTCAATATATTTATTTATTTATTTATTTGTAGGCCTTGAACGGGCCTGTGAAGCTGCAGCAAGTGAGAATATCATTGCTCTGCTACTTGTACGCATTGCAGTTAAGCACAGTTAAATATCGGCGAGACCAAGCGCAGGCTCGGCGATCGTATCGCTGAACACCTCCGCTCTGTCCGCCTAAACCTACCTGATCTCCCGGTGGCCCAGCGCTTCAACTCCCCCTCCCATTCCCAATCTGACCTTTCTGTCCAGGGCCTCCTCCATTGTCAGAGTGAGGCCCAGTGCAAATTGGAGGAACAGCACCTCATATTTCACTTGGGCAGCTCACACCCCAGCGGTATGAACATTGACTTCTCTAACTTCAAGTAACCCTTGCTTTCCCTCTCTCTCCGTCCCCTCCCCATTCCCAGTTCTCCCACCAGCCTTACTGTGTCCGACTACATTCTATCTCTCTTTGTTTTGAGTCTGTCTGAGTGGTGGGTCTCTGGAACTCTCTGCCACAGAGGGTAGTTGAGGCCAGTTCATTGGCTATATTTAAGAGGGAGTTAGATGTGGCCCTTGTGGCTAAAGGGGCTCAGAGGGTATGGAGAGAAGGCAGGTACGGGATACTGAGTTGGATGATCAGCCATGATCATATTGAATGGCGGTGCAGGCTCGAAGGGCCGAATGGCCTACTCCTGCACCTATTTTCTATGTTTCTATGTTTCTATGTTTTGTTGTCACCTTCTCCCAGCTAACGGATCCATTCTGCATTTTCCCTGATCTCCATTCCCTTTGTCCTGTTTTCACGCCCCACACTTCCTTACCCATACACTTCCTTATCAATGTACCTCCCGCTCCCCTGACATCAGTCTGAAGAAGGGTCTCGACCCGAAACGTCGCACATTCCTTCTCTCCAGAGACGCTGCCTGTCCCGCTGAGTTACTCCAGCGTTTTGCGTCTACACGCATGGATACGTACTTGTAAGACACAAACGATAATTGTGTAATAATAACGATGATAGTCCATGTAGTTCAGAGCTTATTCGGAGGTTGTAGTGTTTACTACATCCTATCCAGGCCTTTCACTATTCACTTAGCTCGTTGGACAGGGCCACAGCCGGGCGGTCACGGTGGCACAGCGGTAGAGTTGCTGCCTTACAGCGAATGCAGCGCCGGAGTCCCGGGTTCCATCCCGACTACGGGTGCTGTCTGTACGGATTCGTACGTTCTCCCCGTGACCTGCGTGGGTTTTCTCCGAGATCTTCGGTTTCCTCCCACACTCCAGTGACGTACAGGCTTGTAGGTTAACTGGCTTGGTATAAATGTACAAATTGTCCCCGGTGGGTGTAGGATAGTGTTAATGTGCGGGGATCGCTGGTCGGCGCGGACCCGGTGGGCCGAAGGGCCCGTTTCCGCGCTGCATCTCGAACCTAAACTAAGCAGGCTGGTTGAGAAAATGCCTTGATGGTTTTGCGGGACGCTTTGTTGACATGTATTTCTATTCTTCAGGACGGAGCGCTGGGTTACAGGGGTCGGGACCACCCCACCGGCACAAGTGGTGCCAGCACTGCCAGAGAGTGCGAGAGCCAGCTGCTCCCCGCCCCGCTGGGCACCCCACGACCCCTCGCAAACCAGAGGCAACGCTCGGCCGTCAGAAAAAGGTGCCGTCGTTTTGTAACCCCGAACAAAGACCAGAATGTTTACGTTAAATTTAAGTTTAAGGACACAGCGCGGAAACAGGCCCTTCGGCCCTCAGAGTCCGTGACAACCAGCCCATTCACACTAGTTAGAGTCATAGACTCTTACAGTGTGGAAACAGGCCCTTCGGCCCTCCGAGTCCATGCTGACCATCGCCCCGTTCACACTAGTTAGTCATAGACTCCTACAGCGTGGAAACAGGCCCTTCGGCCCACCGAGTCCATGCTGACCATCACCCCGTTCGCACCAGTTAGAGTCATAGACACTTACCGTGTGGAAACAGGCCCTTCGGCCCACCGAGTCCATGCTGACCAGCCCGTTCACACTAGTTAGAATCGTAGACTCTTACAGCGTGGAAACAGGCCCTTCGGCCCACCGAGCCCACGATGACCAGCGATCACCCCGTTCACACACTAGTTCTGTTATCCGTCTTTCTCATTATTGAGTTATAGAGTCACACGGCGTGGAACCAAGCCCACCTGCCCACACCGGCCGACATGTCCCATCTACGCTAGTCACACCTGCCTGCATTTGGTCCATATCCCTCCAAACCTGTCCAAATGTTTCCTAAATGTTGCGGTAGTCCCAGCCTCAACTATCTCCTACGGCAGCTCGTTCCATAAGCCCACCACCCTTTGTGTGAAAAAGTCACCCCTCAAGATTCCTACTAAATCTTTCCCCCTTCACCTTCAACCTATGTCCTCTGGTTCTCGATTCTCCTACTCTTGGAACATGACATGAGAATTAAGGGACATAAGTTTAGGGGTAACATGAGGGGGAACTTCTTTACTCAGAGAGTGGTGGCTGTGTGGAATGATCTTCCAGCAGAAGTGGTGGAGGCAGGATCAATTTTAACATTTAAAAGTAAAGTGGATAGGTATATGGACGGGAATGGAATGGAGGGGTATGGTCTGAGTGCAGGTAGATGGGACTAGGGGAAAATAAATGGTCGACACGGACTGGCAGATGCAGTTTAATGTGGATACATGTGAGGTTATCCACTTTGGTACCAAAAACAGGAAGGCAGATTACTATCTAATTGGTGTCAAGTTGGGAAAAGGGGAAGTACAACGGGATCTGGGGGTCAAAGCGTGCAGGTACAGCAGGCAGTGAAGAAAGCGAATGGCATGTTGGCCTTCATAACAAGAGGAGTTGTGTATAGGAGCAAAGAGGTCCTTCTGCAGTTGTACAGGCCCCTAGTGAGACCACACCTGGACTATTGTGTGCAGTTTTGGTCTCCTAATTTGAGGAAGGACATTCTTGCTATTGAGGGAGTGCAGCGTAGGTTCACAAGGTTAATTCCCGGGATGGCGGGACTGTCATATGGTGAGAGAATGGAGCAGCTGGGCTTGGACACTGTGGATTTTAAAAGGATGAGAAGGGATCTAATTGAAACATATAAGATTATTAGGGGTTTGGACACGCTAGAGGCAGGAAACATGTTCCCAATGTTGGGTGAGTCCAGAACCAGGGGCCACAGTTTAAGAATAAGGGGTAAGCTATTTAGAATGTAGACGAGGAAACACTTTTTCTCACGGAGAGTTGTGAGTCTGTGGAATTCTCTGCCTCAGAGGGCGGTGGAGGCAGGTTCTCTGGATGCTTTCAAGAGAGAGCTGGATAGGGCCCTTAAAGATAGCGGAGTCAGGGGAGAAGGCAGGAACGGGGTACTGATAGTGGATGATCAGCCATGATCGCATTGAATGGCGGTGCTGGCTCAAAGGGCCTACTCCTGCACCTATTGTCTATTGTCTATTGCCATTCAATCATGGTTGATCAATCTCTCCCTCCTAACCCCATTCTCCTGCCTTCTCCCCGTAACCCCTGACACCCGTACTAATGAAGAACCTCTCTATCTCTGACTTAAATATATCCACTGACTTGGCCTCCACAGCCTTCTGCGGCAAAGGTTCACCCACCCTCTGACTAAAGAAATTCCTCCTCATCTCCTACGTAGAAGAGCGTTCCATCAAGGATAGTCCGAGGGTCACCAATGAGGTAGATAGTAGTTCAGCCTTGCCGCGCTGTCTCCTCAGGCTTCCAGAGGCGTTTGTCTCCATCCAGTTGGAGAAGGTGGCTCCTCGGGACCTGATGCTGAACCACTTCCTGCAGAAGAAGAACACTGCGGGTTCCACCATGAAGAACGCGGTGAGCATTGCACCGCCATTGCAATGGGTTCAAGCTGAACAGAGGCAAGGGCAAGGTGGTTCAGTGTAGTTTAAAGATGCAGCGGGGAAACAGGCCCTTCAGTCCACCGAGTCCGCACCAAACAGCGATGATCCATATGCACCGTGGACAGTTGTCTATCCTGCACACTAGGGACAATTTACTGAAGTCAATTAACCAACGTTCCCGATGTTGGGGGAGTCCAGAACCCGGGGCCACAGTTTAAGAATAAGGGGTAAGCCATTTAGAACGGAGACGAGGAAACACTTTTTCTCACAGAGAGCGGTGAGTCTGTGGAATTCTCTGCCTCAGAGGGCGGTGGAGGCCGGTTCTCTGGATGCTTTCATGAGAGAGCTAGATACGGCTCTTAAAGATAGCGGAGTCAGGGGATATGGGGAGAAGGCAGGACCGGGGTACTGATTGTGGATGATCAGCCATGACCGCATTGAATGGCGGTGCTGGCTCGAAGGGCCGAATGGCCTCCTCCTGCACCTCTTGTCTATTGTCTAACCTACAAACCTGCACGTCTTTGGAGTGTGGGAGGAAACCGGAGCACTCGGGGGAAAAAAAACCCTCGCGGTCACGGGGAGAACGTACAAACTCCGTACCGGCAGAGCCTGTAGTCGGGATTGAACCTGTGTCTCTGGCGGTGTGAGGCAGCAACTCTACCGTGCCACCCCATGCGCTGTAGATCAACTGTAACTCCTGCACAATGGGTTTCCATCAAACCAGTCTTCCTGGAAATTTAAATAGCGTTCTCTTTTTAGAAAAATAATTTATTTAAAATATATAAATCGCAGTCACCATGAAACCATGGGGGGGGAAATCCAACATGTTCCCTCATGTTGCTGAGGTTGTGTCACACGGCATGGAAACGGGCCCTTCGGCCCAACCCGCCCACGCCGACCAACATGCCCCAGCTGCACTGGTCCCACCTGCCCGCGTTTGGCCCACGTCCCTCCAAACCCGTCCTACCCAACCCGCCATCCTCATCTTTGGACACCCTGTGCGTAGGGGAGAGGGTGAGGGCCGAGGATGTCCTGGTGGGTTTGCTCCTGGCCAAGCTGGCCATCCACGAGTCACGGGCGCCAGGCGGAAGAGGGCTCTGCCTGAGCCGGCCGCCTGCCTCCGTTTCCGGGGGTTACGTCATGAATATAATGTTAGAGTCGGGCATGTTGTGTGAAGTAACGCCCTGGTGCATTCTTGGCCAGAGTCATCCGGTTCGACTGTGATGGACACAGAGTGCCGGAGTAACTCAGCGGGACGGGCAGCATCTCTGAAGAGAAGGAATGGGCGACGTATTGTGTCGAGACCCTTCTTCAAACACAGATCCTTAGATGCTGCTGCACCCGCTGAGTTTCTCCAGCCTTTTGTGTAGGCTCTGGTCGACTCCATCGAACACGGTGCCCAGAACTGAACACAATACTCGAAATGCGGCCTCACCAGCGTCTTATACAACTGCAACATGACCTCCCAACTTCTATACTCAATACAGACTGATGAAGGCCAAAGTGCCAAAAGCCTTTTTGACCACCTTATCTACCTGCGACTCGACCTTCAAGGAACCATGCACCTGTACTCCTAGATCCCTCTGCTCTACAACACTACCCAGAGGCCTACCATTCACTGTGTTTTCTGTCACAACTGCAAACAATTCAGAGTGAAATTAATTTCTTGCTGGCCGTCCAGTACAGAATTTTCATACCCAAGCACATGGTCGATTGGCAAAGTGTACACAAATAGTCTACTGAGCTATGTGTGGGCGCCACTTGCATGCTGGTTAATACACGAAAGGACACAAGTGCTGGAGTAACTCAGCGGGTCGGGCAGCATCTGTGGAGAACATGGATAGGTGGCGTTTCACAGAGTGCTGGAGTAACTCAGCGGGTCAGGCAGCATCTGTGGAGAACATGGATAGGTGACGTTTCACAGAGTGCTGGAGTAACTCAGCGGGTCAGGCAGCATCTGTGGAGAACATGGATAGGTGACGTTTCACAGAGTGCTGGAGTAACTCAGCGGGTCAGGCAGCATCTGTGGAGAACATGGATAGGTGACGTTTCACAGAGTGCTGGAGTAACTCAGCGGGTCAGGCAGCATCTATGGAGAACATGGATAGGTGACGTTTATGGTTGATGCATTTCTTAGGACTTGAGGACATGGAGTGGCGACATTTCGGTTTGAGACCCTTCTTCATCCTTTGTGTAATGGGGTGATCAGAACTGCATGCAGAACTGTACATGTGGTCTTACCATAGTCATGGAAAGCTGCATTGTGACTACTGTACTTTAATATTCTCTTGTGCAACTTGGACTTTGCACAACAATCTTGCACTAATCTGCAGATTTGTATCGGTTGTTGTATTTATCATTACTATATCAATGATCTAGAAGATGGGGTGGAAAATTGGATAAGTAAGTATGCAGATGATACTAAGATAGGTGGTGCTGTGGATAATGAAGTAGATTTTCAAAGTCTACAGAGAGATTTGGGCCATTTGGAAGAGTGGGCTGAAAGATGGCAGATGGAGTTTAATGCTGATAAGTGTGAGGTGCTACATCTTGGCAGGACAAATCAAAATAGGACGTACATGGTAAATGGTAGGGAATTGAGGAATGCTGTGGAACAGAGGGATCTAGGAATAACTGTGCATAGTTCCCTGAAGGTGGAATCGCATGTAGATAGGGTGGTAAAGAAAGCTTTCGCTGTGCCGGCCTTTATAAATCAGAGCATTGAATATAGGAGTAGGGAAGTAATGTTAAAATTGTACAAGGCATTGGTAAGACCAATTCTGGAGTATGGTGTACAATTTTGGTCGCCTAATTATAGGAAGGATGTCAACAAAATAGAGAGAATACAGAGGAGATTTACTAGAATGTTGCCTGGGTTCCAGCAACTAAGTTACAGAGAAAGGTTGAACAAGTTAGGTCTTTATTCTTTGGAGCGCAGAAGGTTAAGTGGGGACTTGATTGAGGTCTTTAAAATGATGAAAGGGATAGACAGAATTGACGTGGATAAGCTTTTCCCATTGAGGGCAGGGAAGATTCAAACAAGAGGGCATGACATGAGAATTAAGGGACAGAAGTTTAGGGGTAACATGAGGGGGAACTTCTTTACTCAGAGAGTGGTGGCTGTGTGGAATGATCTTCCTGCAGAAGTGGTGGAGGCAGGATCGATTTTAACATTTAAAAGTAAAGTGGATAGGTATATGGACGGGAAGGGAATGGAGGGGTATGGTCTGAGTGCAGGTAGATGGGACTAGGGGAAAATGAATGGTCGGCACGGACTGGAAGGGCCGAGAAGGCCTGTTTCCGTGCTGTAATTGTTATATGGTTATAAGTATAACGATAGCCTGTGGACAAGGGATTTCATTGACCCTGCCGTGTATGACAATAATCTATTTTAACCTAGTATAAATGTTGAAATTGCTCAGCCGGCCAGGTGGCATCTGCGGAAAGAGAAACGGAGTTAACGTCTCACGCCAAAGAACCTGGGCATCACGGTGGCGCAGCGGTAGAGTTGCTGCCTCACAGCGCCAGAGGCCCGGGTTCCACCCTGACTACGGGCGCTGTCTGCACGGAGTTTGTACCTTCTCCCCGTGACCTGCGTGGGTTTGCTCCAGGAGCTCCGGTTTCCTCCCACACTCCAGGTTTGTAGGTTAATTGGCTAATCAGTAAAAACTAGTAAATTGTCCCCTAGTGTTTCTCCAGCCTTTTGTGTAGGCTCTGGTCGACTCCATCGAACACGGTGCCCAGAACTGAACACAATACTCGAAATGCGGCCTCACCAGCATCTTATACAACTGCAACATGACCTCCCAACTTCTATACTCAATACAGACTGATGAAGGCCAAAGTGCCAAAAGCCTTTTTGACCACCTTATCTACCTGCGACTCGACCTTCAAGGAACCATGCACCTGTACTCCTAGATCCCTCTGCTCTACAACACTACCCAGAGGCCTACCATTCACTGTGATTTCTGTCACAACTGCAAACAATTCAGAGTGAAATTAATTTCTTGCTGGCCGTCCAGTACAGAATTTTCATACCCAAGCACATGGTCGATTGGCAAAGTGTACACAAATAGTCTACTGAGCTATGTGTGGGCGCCACTTGCATGCTGGTTAATACACGAAAGGACACAAGTGCTGGAGTAACTCAGCGGGTCGGGCAGCATCTGTGGAGAACATGGATAGGTGGCGTTTCACAGAGTGCTGGAGTAACTCAGTGGGTCAGGCAGCATCTGTGGAGAACATGGATAGGTGACGTTTCACAGAGTGCTGGAGTAACTCAGCGGGTCAGGCAGCATCTGTGGAGAACATGGATAGGTGACGTTTCACAGAGTGCTGGAGTAACTCAGCGGGTCAGGCAGCATCTGTGGAGAACATGGATAGGTGACGTTTCACAGAGTGCTGGAGTAACTCAGCGGGTCAGGCAGCATCTGTGGAGAACATGGATAGGTGACGTTTCACAGAGTGCTGGAGTAACTCAGCGGGTCAGGCAGCATCTGTGGAGAACATGGATAGGTGACGTTTCACAGAGTGCTGGAGTAACTCAGCGGGTCAGGCAGCATCTGTGGAGAACATGGATAGGTGACGTTTCACAGAGTGCTGGAGTAACTCAGCGGGTCAGGCAGCATCTGTGGAGAACATGGATAGGTGACGTTTATGGTTGATGCATTTCTTAGGACTTGAGAACATGGAGTGGCGACATTTCGGTTTGAGACCCTTCTTCATCCTTTGTGTAATGGGGTGATCAGAACTGCATGCAGAACTGTACATGTGGTCTTACCAAAGTCATGGAAAGCTGCATTGTGACTACTGTACTTTAATATTCTCTTGTGCAACTTGGACTTTGCACAACAATCTTGCACTAATCTGCAGATTTGTATCGGTTGTTGTATTTATCATTACTATATCAATGATCTAGAAGATGGGGTGGAAAATTGGATAAGTAAGTATGCAGATGATACTAAGATAGGTGGTGCTGTGGATAATAAGCAGATTTTCAAAGTCTACAGAGAGATTTGGGCCATTTGGAAGAGTGGGCTGAAAGATGGCAGATGGAGTTTAATGCTGATAAGTGTGAGGTGCTACATCTTGGCAGGACAAATCAAAATAGGACGTACATGGTAAATGGTAGGGAATTGAGGAATGCTGTGGAACAGAGGGATCTAGGAATAACTGTGCATAGTTCCCTGAAGGTGGAGTCGCATGTAGATAGGGTGGTAAAGAAAGCTTTTGGTGTGCTGGCCTTTATAAATCAGAGCATTGAATATAGGAGTAGGGAAGTAATGTTAAAATTGTACAAGGCATTGGTAAGACCAATTCTGGAGTATGGTGTACAATTTTGGTCGCCTAATTATAGGAAGGATGTCAACAAAATAGAGAGAGTACAGAGGAGATTTACTAGAATGTTGCCTGGGTTCCAGCAACTAAGTTACAGAGAAAGGTTGAACAAGTTAGGTCTTTATTCTTTGGAGCGCAGAAGGTTAAGGGGGGACTTGATTGAGGTCTTTAAAATGATGAAAGGGATAGACAGAATTGACGTGGATAAGCTTTTCCCATTGAGGGCAGGGAAGATTCAAACAAGAGGGCATGACATGAGAATTAAGGGACAGAAGTTTAGGGGTAACATGAGGGGGAACTTCTTTACTCAGAGTGTGGTGGCTGTGCGGAATGATCTTCCTGCAGAAGTGGTGGAGGCAGGATCGATTTTAACATTTAAAAGTAAAGTGGATAGGTATATGGACGGGAAGGGAATGGAGGGGTATGGTCTGAGTGCAGGTAGATGGGACTAGGGGAAAATGAATGGTCGGCACGGACTGGAAGGGCCGAGAAGGCCTGTTTCCATGCTGTGATTGTTATATGGTTATATGTATAACGATAGCCTGTGGACAAGGGATTTCATTGACCCTGCCGTGTATGACAATAATCTATTTTAACCTAGTATAAATGTTGAAATTGCTCAGCTGGCCAGGTGGCATCTGTGGAAAGAGAAACGGAGTTAACGTCTCACGCCAAAGAACCTGGGCATCACGGTGGCGCAGCGGTAGAGTTGCTGCCTCACTGCGCCAGAGGCCCGGGTTCCACCCTGACTACGGGCGCTGTCTGCACGGAGTTTGTACCTTCTCCCCGTGACCTGCGTGGGTTTGCTCCAGGAGCTCCGGTTTCCTCCCACACTCCAGGTTTGTAGGTTAATTGGCTAATCAGTAAAAACTAGTAAATTGTCCCCTAGTGTGGAGGGTGGTGATCGCTGGTCGGCACAGACACGGTGGGCCGAAGGGCCTGTTTCTGCGCTGTGTCTCTGAGCCAAATTAAACTAAAGCTTTGACTTCCGTTTCACTCTACACAGATGACGCCTGACTCACTGAATCTTTGCAGCATTTTCTATTTTTCTTTCAATCTACAATCCTCTGCGGTAATTCTGCTCGTGCTCGTCCATTGTCACGTCACTAATGCATCTGTTGTTCATGTTGGCTGTTTGCTTTCACAGGTGGAAATGGAGAAAATCAAAAGGGAGTTAATTTGTGACTACTGCAGCAAGTAAGGATGTCTTGTTTTAAGTTGTATGTGTATCAGGGTTGCCCAGTGGCTACGTCCACCTTCACCGCGTCCGGCCCCGCCTCACCCCACCCGATGTAGTGCAGCCCGTGGAGTGCAGCAGCAGCACCTCGCCAGCAGCAGCCGTCCGACCTTCGGACCTTCGCTTACTGCCGACGCCACCACCACCGCCCCTCCTTCTCACGGCCGATCATCGGTTTGTAAGTTGGATGGGGCGCCGGACTTTGCGCGCGGCCCCCGGGCCAAAACCCCTCAGCTGGCCCGCCGGCTGGGCTTTGTGTGCAGTCCAGCACCCGGGGCCAACTCATCGTTCACCCAGACACGGCCGAGTCGGTCGACGGATTGCCGTTGGGGAATTTGTCCCGTATTTTGAACCTTTTGTCCCTTATTTGGGAGTGAGAAAGATGGCAAGTCTAGCCTTCAGATCTTTCAGCTTCCCAAGCAACCTCGACTCGGTGACAGTGACAGCGGGGAGAAGGCGGAATGATGATGCTGGCTGCTTTCCCGAGGCAGCGTGAAGTGTAGATGGAGTCGATGGTGGGTAGCCCGGTCTGAGTGACGGACTGGGCTACATCCACAACTCTGCATTTTCTTGCAGCCTTGGGCAGAGCTGTTCCCAAACCAAGCAACCCGACAGACAGTGCGCATCTGTAGAAGTCGGGTGCGGCACGGTGGCGCAGCGGTAGAATCGCTGCCTCACCGCGCCAGAGGCCTGGGTTCCATCCTGACTACAGGTGCTGTCTGCACGGAGTTTGTGCCTTCTCCCCGTGACCTGCGTGGGTTTTCTCCGGGTGCTCCGGATTCTTCCCACACTCAAGTCGTGCGGGTTTGCAGGTAAATTAGCTTTTGGAATTGTAAATTGCCCCTAGTGTGTAGGATAGTGTTATCTGAGTTGTGAAAGCACCAGATGCCTTAGGAAAAAGGGAGATGCAACGAGACCTGGGTGTCATGGTACACCAGTCATTGAAAGTAGGCATGCAGGTGCAGCAGGTAGTGAAGAAAGCAAATGGTATGTTAGCATTCATAGCGAAAGGATTTGAGTATAGGAGCAGGGAGGTTCTACTGCAGTTGTACAGGGTTTTCGTGAGGCCACACCTGGAGTATTGCGTACAGTTTTGGTCTCCAAATCTGAGGAAAGACATTCTTGCCATAGAGGGGGTACAGAGAAGATTCACCAGACTGATTCCTGGGATGTCAGGACTTTCATATGAGGAAAGACTGGATAGACTTGGCTTGTACTCGCTGGAATTTAGAAGATTGAGGGCGGTTCTTATAGAAACTTACAAAATTCTTAAGGGGTTGGACAAGCTAGATGCAGGAAGATTGTTCCCGATGTTGGGGGAGTCCAGAACAAGGGGTCACAGTCTAAGGATAAGGGGGAATTCCATTAGGACCGAGATGAGGAAAACATTCTTTACACAGAGAGTGGTGAGTCTCTGGAATTCTCTGCCACAGAAGGTAGTTGAGGCCAGTTCATTGGCTATATTTAAGAGGGAGTTAGATGAGGCACTTGTGGCTAAAGGGACCAGGGGGTATGGAGAGAAGGCAGGTACAGGATACTGAGTTGGATGATCAGACATGATCACATTGAATGGCAGTGCAGGCTCGAAGGGCCGAATGGCCTACTCCTGCACCTATTTTTCTATGTTTCTATGTTTCTATGGACCCCAAGATTCCTCCTCGCATCAATGCTGATAAGTGTAATGCCATTAATTGTATATGTTCCTGTTACATTTGGACCTCCCAAAGTATATCACCTCGCGGATTAAACTCCATCTGCCATTTCTCCGTCCACTCCTGTAGCTGATCTATATCCCGTTGTGTACGTTGACAGCCTTCCTCACCGCCTGTGGCCCCAGCAACCTTGGTGTCGTCTGCAGACTTAACAACCAATCTGTCCATGTTGACGTCCAAGACCTTTATATACTACAGAAATATTTCATACAGTCATTAATACATTTCACAAACACCAGAGGTCCCGGCACAGAACTCTGCAGTGCTGTGAGGACTCCCCCTCCCATTCCGAATCCGACCTCTCTGTCCTGGGCCTCCTCCATGGCCAGAGTGAGCAACACCGGAAATTGGAGGAGCAGCAACTCATATTCCGCTTGGGCAGTCTGCACCCTAGCGGCATAAACATTGACTTCTCCAATTTCCGGTAGCCCTTGCTGTCTCCTCCCCTTCTCAGCTCTCCCTCGGCCCTTTGGCTCCTCCTCCTCCTTTCTTCTTCCCGCCCACCCCCCCCCCCCCCCCCACCCTACATCAGTCTGAAGGGCTTCGGCCCAAAACGTCGCCTATTTCCTTCGCTCCATAGATGCTGCTGCACCCGCTGAGTTTCTCCAGCACTTTTGTCTGCCTTCTGCAGAACCCTCCACTGGTCACAGACCTCCAGCCCGAATATTTTCCTTCCACCATAACTTTATATTCTATCAGAAATGGGCCTGTCCCATAGCCGCAGCAGGTCGCCGAACATTTTCAACGTGTTGAAAATCCAGCGGCAACCAGAAAAAGGTACAACTCTTTGGGCGACTACTCACCATCACTCCGGCACTCTGTGAAACGTCACCTATCCATATTCTCCACAGATGCTGCCTGACCCGCTGAGTTACTCCAGCACTCTGTGAAGTGTCACCTATCCATGTTCCCCACAGATGCTGCCTGACCCGCTGAGTTACTCCAGCACTCTGTGAAACGTCACCTATCCATGTTCCCCACAGATGCTGCCTGACCCGCTGAGTTACTCCAGCACTCTGTGAAACGTCACCTATCCATGTTCCCCACAGATGCTGCCTGACCCGCTGAGTTACTCCGGCACTCTGTGAAGTGTCACCTATCCATGTTCTCCACAGATGCTGCCTGACCCGCTGAGTTACTCCAGCACTCTGTGAAACGTCACCTATCCATGTTCTCCACAGATGCTGCCTGACCCGCTGAGTTACTCCAGCACTCTGTGAAACGTCACCTATCCATGTTCTCCACAGATGCTGCCTGACCCGCTGAGTTACTCCAGCACTCTGTGAAACGTCACCTATCCATGTTCTGCACAGATGCTGCCTGACCCGCTGAGTTACTCCAGCACTCTGAGAAACGTCACCTATCCATGTTCTCCACAGATGCTGCCTGACCCGCTGAGTTACTCCAGCACTCTGTGAAACGTCACCTATCCATGTTCTCCACAGATGCTGCCTGACCCGCTGAGTTACTCCAGCACTCTGTGAAACGTCACCTATCCATGTTCTCCACAGATGCTGCCTGACCCGCTGAGTTACTCCAGCACTCTGTGTCTACATATCATTCAGACCTTTCAGTCTGAACGAAATTGTGAACCTTGCAGTCAATAGACAATAGACAATAGGTGCAGGAGGAGGCCATTCGGCCCTTCGAGCCAGCACCGCCATTCAATGTGATCATGGCTGATCATCCCCAATCAGTACCCCGTTCCTGCCTTCTCCCCATATCCCCTGACTTCGCTATCTTTAAGAGGCCTATCTAGCTCTCTCTTGAAAGCATCCAGAGAACCTGCCTCCACCGCCCTCTGAGGCAGAGAATTCCATGACTCACCACTCTCTGTGAGAAAAAGTGTTTCCTCGTCTCCGTTCCAAATGGCTCACTCCTTATTCTTAAACTGTGGCCCCTGGTTCTGGACTCCCCCAACATCGGGAACATGGTTCCTGCCTCTAGCGTGTCCAAACCCTTACAACCTTATAAGTTTCAATGAGATCCCCTCTCATCCTTCTAAACTCCAGAGTGTACAGTCATGACATAGAATAAAATAACAGAGCACACAATGAACACAGTTTAACATCCACCACAGTGAGCCTACCAGGCACCTCCTCATTGTGATGGAAGGCAAAAGTCTTCAAGTCCTGGTGGTAAAGCAGCAACTAAAGCTTCTGTCTACACTGGACCAAACGGATGTTGCTTTGATTTTCTTGTTGCAGAGTCAATGAGCGCATGTCACAGTGTTCGTTACGCGGTCAGATCATCGCCTACTACCACAGTCTGCTGGGTTTACTGCAGGACTTCCCCACCGTCCGCAAAACCTATTTTGTGTTGGGCCAACCTCAAGAGAAGAAAGGGGAGCAAGACTCTGAGTCGGGTCTGATTTCCAACCCCAGGTTAGTCGCCCATTTAGCTTAGTTGTTTTTTTAACTTTTTGTTTTTATCAGTAGCAATTGTACAAGGATAAGACGATCGGCATAACAATTATACAATTATTCATTTTTAACCTTATAACCTATATTAAACCATATAACCATATAACAATTACAGCACGGAACCTTCCAGTCTGTGCCGACCATTTATATTCCCCTAGTCCCATCTACCTGCACTCAGACCATACCCCTCCATTCCCTTCCCGTCCATATACCTATCCACTTTACTTTTAAATGTTAAAATCGATCCTGCCTCCACCACTTCTGCTGGAAGATCATTCCACACAGCCACCACTCTCTGATCTCGACAATTTCTCCATGTTCCTTGATCCCCATTCCCTTTGTCCTGTTTTCACACCTCACACTTCCTTATCCATGCACTTCCTTATCTATTTACCTCCCACTCCCCTGACTTTCAGTCTGAAGAAGGGTCTCAACCTGAAACGTCACCCATTCCTTCTCTCCAGAGATGCTGCCTGTCCCGCTGAGTTACTCCACCATTTTGTGGCTACCTTCGATTTAACCCAGCATCTGCAGTTCTTTTCTACACAATTGCAGTTCCTTCGTATCATATAACCATATAACCACATAACAATTACAGCACGGAAACAGGCCTTCTCGGCCCTTCCAGTCCGTGCCGACCATTTATTTTCCCCTAGTCCCATCTACCTGCACTCAGACCATACCCCTCCAGCGGCGACCTGGGTTTCGGGAGCTGCGGTGCTCCAGCGACGTTCCGGTGGCGGGCCCTGTGGCGGTGTTCCGGCGTTCCAGCGTCAGCGGTGGCGGCGGCCTGGATCCCCTCAGCGCAGAGGGAGAATAAGGAGGGGAGAAAGACAGAGACCCTAAGACTTTTGCCTTCCACCACAGTGAGGAGGTGTTTGGTGAACTCACTGTGGTGGATGTTAATTTTGTGTTTATTGTATGGTATTGTTATTTTTATATATGTATGACTGCAGGCACGAAATTTCGTTCAGACCGAAAAGGTCTGAATGACAATAAAGGCATTCAATTCAATTCAATTCAATTCATTCCCTTCCCGTCCATGTACCTATCCACTTTACTTTTAAATGTTAAAATCGATCCTGCCTCCACCACTTCTGCTGGAAGATCATTCCACACTAAGTAACCCCAATACAGAACTGATTATCTTTGGATCAATGGAAGAGGGAAGTAAACTAACTATATTCCAAGAAGCTTTTCTTAATTACGGTCTAATAACAGCAAAAAAACGTATACTCAAATTTTGGAAAAACGCAACCACGCCAACATTCAAAATGTGGATTTCAAATATGTCCGAAATGCTTCATCTTGAAGAGATGAGATTGCTCCTACTAGGCAAAGTTGACCAATTCTCAAAGACTTGGTCTCCTTTTATCAACTTTTTGCAAGCATATGGTGCAACGTAACATAACCTCAGAAATTAAACGGTTTAGAACCGGGTGACGGACGGGCAAAAATATACGAAATAGGTAGATCTCTCCTCATCTCTCTTTTCCTCACTTTCTCCTTCTATTTCAATCTTTTCAGCTTCTCTTCCATGCCCTTTATTTCACTTGCTATCTGTTTCCACTCGCTGGTCTATCTATCCCGACACTCTTGATTTCTTTTTTCTCCCACTGTTCTTTTATTGTTAAATCAAAAGTATGAAGTTGTACAAGAATGGAAATATGTCTGTATGTATTAGGCACTCAAGTACCGCACTATTGCACTTACTTCTAACAAAAAAACCCCCCAAAAAAAGACAAAAAAAAAGGAAAGACCCCGTAAGGAAGGACCCCTAAGCTACCAAAGTAGTGCAGAAGAAAAGAAAAGATGGAGATATACCTTCACCCCCCCCCCCCCCCCGAGTTCAGTCAAGAGACACAGAGTGGAAGTAGGACCCTTCCGCCCACCGAGTCCGCGTCGACCAGCGATCCCCGCACACTAACGCTATCCTACACCCCCTCAGGACAATTTGTACATTGACTCCAAAGCCGGTTAACCTACAAACCTGGACGTCTTTGGACTGTGGGAGGAAGCCGGAGATCCCGGAGAAAACCCACACAGGTCACGGGGAGAACGTACAAACTCTGTACAGACAGCGCCCGCAGTCGGGATCGAACCCGGGTCTCTGGCGCTGTGAGGCAGCAGCTCTACCGTTGTGCCGCCACTCTGCTCTTGATTAGTACGGGTGCTGGGGGGGTTATGGGGAGAAGGCAGGAGAATTGGGTTGAGAGGGAGAGATAGATCAGCCGTGATTGAATGGCGGAGTAGACTTGATGGGCCGAATGGCCTAATTCTCCTCCTGTGTATATGTGTGGTCTATGCTATATGGACACACTAGCAAGCAAGCAAGTGTGGCAAGCAAGAATGTCATTGTCCTATACAAACATAGAAACATAGAAAATAGGTGCAGGAGTAGGCCATTCGGCTCTTCGAGCCTGCACCGCCATTCAATATGATCATGGCTGATCATCCAACTCAGTATCCCGTACCTGCCTTCTCTCCATACCCCCTGATCCCCTTAGCCACAAGGGCCACATCTAACTCCCTCTTAAATATAGCCAATGAACTGGCCTCAACTACCCTCTGTGGCAGAGAGTTCCAGAGACCCACCACTCTCTGTGTGAAAAAAGTCCTTCTCATCTCCGTCCTATGAACATAAACTCTTCCTGAGAAGGATCTAATACCATCCGATAAATCGCCCTACTATTTTAGACATCGTAAACAGGGCGCAGGGTAGCGCGATGATAGAGTCACTGCCTCACGGTGCCTGAGATCCCGGGCTCGATCCTGACTGTGGGTGCTGTCTGTACGGAGTTTGTACGTTCTCCCCGTGACTGTGTGGGTTTTCTCCGGGTGTTCTGGTTCCCCCCCCCCCCCCCCCCTCCAAAGACGTGCAGGTTTGTAGGTTAATTGGCTTTGGTGTGAATTGTAAATTATCCCTGGTGTGTAGGATAGCATCAGTATATGGAGCGATCGCTGGTCGGCAAGAACTTGATGGGCCGAATGTATCCTTAAACTAAACTAATAGAAACATAGAAACATAGAAATTAGGTGCAGGAGTAGGCTATTCGGCCCTTCGAGCCTGCACCGCCATTCAATGTGATCATGGCTGATCATCCAACTCAGTATCCCGTACCTGCCTTCTCTCCATACCCCCTGATCCCCTTAGCCACAAGGGCCACATCTAACTCCCTCTTAAATATAGCCAATGAACTGGCCTCAACTACCCTGTGGCTTGATTGAACTGGATAGCAGGCAATTATATAGCTTTTCACTGTATCGTGGTGTACCGGACAATAAATTAACCTAAAACTAAAGATCTATCGCCAGTTCCAGTTGTTCTAGTGTTATTCTCACAGTCATACAGCATGGGAACATCGCTTCAGCCCAACTTGCCCACGTCGGCCAACATGTACTCGCTGGAATTTAGAAGATTGAGGGGGGATCTTATAGAAACTTACAAAATTCTTAAGGGGTTGGACAGGCTAGATGCTGGAAGATTGTTCCCGATGTTGGGGGAGTCCAGAACAAGGGGTCACAGTCTAAGGATAAGGGGGAATTCCTTTAGGACCGAGATGAGGAAAACATTCTTTACACAGAGAGTGGTGAGTCTCTGCAATTCTCTGCCACAGAAGGTAGTTGAGGCCAGTTCATTGGCTATATTTAAGAGGGAGTTAGATGTGGCCCTTGTGGCTAAAGGGATCAGGGGGTATGGAGAGAAGGCAGATACGGGATATTGAGTTGGATGATCAGCCGTGATCACATTGAATGGCGGTGCAGGCTCGAAGGGCCGAATGGCCTACTCCTGCACCTATTTTTCTATGTTCTATGTTTCTATGTTTCTATGTCCCATCTACACTAGTCCCACCTGCCTGCATTTGGCCCACATCCCTCTAAACCCAAGGGTCTCGACCCGAAACGTCACCCATTCCTTCCCTCCAGAAATGCTGCCCGTCCCGCTGAGTTACTCCAGCATTTGTGTCTTCCCTCTAAACCTGTCCTATCCATGTGCCTGTCTGAATGTTTCTTAAACGTTGCGATAGTCCCTGCCTCAACTACCTCCCCCGGCAGCTCGTTCCATACACCCACCACCCTTTGTGTGATAACGTTATACCTCGGGTTCCTATTAAATATTTCCCCCCCTCACCTTAAACCTATTCGCCCTGGATCTCGATTCCCCAACTCTGGGCAAAAGGCTCTGTGCGTTGTACACGTCCATAAGATCACCCCCTTCATCCACCTGCGCTCCTAGCTTGCTCTTCCTGTAGCTCAATCAAACGAGTCCTGGCAACATCCAGGTAAATCTTCTCTGGACCCTTTCTAGCTTGACAACACCTATCCCATCACATCATGCCCAGAACTGAACACAATACTCTAAATGCGGCCTCACCGACGTCTTATACAACTGCAACATGACCTCACAACTTCTAAACTCAATACTCTGACTGATGAAGGCCAATGTGCCAAAAGCCTTTTTGACCAATCGATCTACCTGTGACATCACCTTCAAGGAACCTTGTACCTGTTCTCCTAGATCCCTCTGCTCTACAACACTCCAACCATTCACCGTGTAGGTCCTGCCCATGTTAGACTTCCCAAAATGCAAAACCTCACATATCTCTGTATTAAATTCCATCAACCATTCCTCAACCCACCTGGCCAGTCGATCCAGATTCTGCTGCAATCTTGCACAACCATCTTCTTTGACTGTATAGCATGAAAAACAAAGCTTTACACCAGGGGTCGGCAACCTTGTTCTGCAAAGGGGACGGGACGCAAGTCTGTGAGCGGATGGCGGGCCACATCTATCACGTGTACACAAGGATCCCGCCCCGGATGGCAGGCATCAAATCACGTGTTCACAGAAGATAGACAAAAATGCTGGAGAAACTCAGCGGGCGAGGCAGCCTCACGCAATCCTTGCATGTCTCACCCGCTGAGTTATAGACAATAGACAATAGGTGCAGGAGTAGGCCATTCGGCCCTTCGAGCCAGCACCGCCATTCATATAACCATATAACCATATAACCATATAACAATTACAGCACGGAAACAGGCCTTCTCAGCCCTTCCAGTCTGTGCCGACCATTTATTTTCCCCTAGTCCCATCTACCTGCACTCAGACCATACCCCTCCATTCCCTTCCCGTCCATATACCTATTCACTTTACTTTTAAATGTTAAAATCGATCCTGCCTCCACCACTTCTGCAGGAAGATCATTCCACTCAGCCACCACTCTCTGAGTAAAGAAGTTCCCCCTCATGTTACCCCTAAACCTCTGTCCCTTAATTCTCATGTCATGCCCTCTTATTTGAATCTTTCCTACCCTTAATGGGAAAAACTTATCCACGTTAACTCTGTCTATCCCTTTCATCATTTTAAAGACCTCAATCAAGTCCCCCCTTAACCTTCTGCGCTCCAAAGAATAAAGACCTAACTTGTTCAACCTTTCTCTGTAACTTAGTTGCTGGAACCCAGGCAACATTCTAGTAAATCTCCTCTGTACTCTCTCTATTTTGTTGACATCCTTCCTATAATTAGGCGACCAAAATTGTACACCATACTTCAGAATTGGTCTTACCAATGCCTTGTACAATTTTAACATTACTTCCATACTCCTATATTCAATGCTCTGATTTATAAAGGCCAGCACACCAAAAGCTTTCTTTACCACCCTATATAGTGCAATTCCACCTTCAGGGAACTATGCACAGTTATTCCTAGATCCCTCTGTTCCACAGCATTCCTCAATTCCCTACCATTTGCCATGTACGTCCTATTTTGATTTGTCCTGCCAAGATGTAGCACCTCACACTTATCAGCATTAAACTCCATCTGCCAACTTTCAGCCCACTCTTCCAAATGGCCCAAATCTCTCTGTAGGCTTTGAAAATCTACTTCATTATCCACAGCACCAGCTATCTTAGTATCGTCTGCATACTTACTTATCCAATTTTCCACCCCATCATCTAGATCATTGATGTACATGACAAACAACAGTGGACCCAACACAGATCCCTGAGGCACCCCACTGGTCACCGGCTTCCAACCTGACAAACAGCCATCCACCATTACTCTCTGGCATCTCCCATTCAGCCACTGTTGAATCCATCTTGCTACTCCGCCATTAACACCCAAAGATTGAACCTTCTTAACCAACCTTCCATGGGGAACCTTGTCAAAGGCCTTACTGAAATCCATATAGACAACATCCATTCAATGTGATCATTCTCAATCAGTACCCCGTTCCTGCCTTCTCCCCATATTTCCTGACTCCATTTTTAAGAGCCCTATCTAGCTCTCTCTTGAAAGCATCCAGAGAACCGGCCTCCACCGCCCTCTGAGGCAGAGAATTCCACAGACTCACCACTCTCTGTGAGAAAAAGTGTTTCCTCGTCTCCGTTCTAAATGGCTTACCCCTTATTCTTAAACTGTGGCCCCTGGTTCTGGACTCCCCCAACATCGGGAACATGTTTCCTGCCTCTAGCGTGTCCAAACCCCTAACAATCTTATATGTTTCTCCAACAATTTTTGTTTACCTTCAATTTATCCAGTTCTTTCTTAAACGTGTTCACAGAAGGTGCGTGACCGTGCCGGCGCCTTTGCGCAGGATGCGGTACAGCTAGAGCTTGACTGCACTTGGGGGTGGGGGGGGGGCTCGACGGGCCGGGTGATTACGGGGGAAACAATCCGCCTGCGGGCCGGATGGTTTCGTGTTATGGGCCGCAGGTTGCCAACACCTGCTCTACAGTGTACCTCAGTACATAGGTATGTTACAAAACTTACCTTGAGCAGCGCTGCAGTTCTGCCGCTCTCCGTGTGCGTGACTTTGGCGCCTTTCAGAGGGGGGCGGGCTTAAAGTGCTGTTTTTCCACAGACAGGGCAAATCGATCCATGTCGGGCGATTTCGTTGCGGAAGAAAAATCGCTCCGACATTTCATTCATGAAGGTATTTTTAAATTACGCTAGATTATTTATTATCTAGAGTAATTTAAAAATCACCTTCAAAAGCCGTGAGCGCCGATAACGGGAAGGATTTTGCGTAGGGGAGAAAAAAAGGTACACAGTTTATTTTTATATTAAAAGTTGGTTTTTATGGAGGCTTTAATAATATTTTCATGTTGCGAAATGGGGTCCAAAGAAAATGTATGAACCGGATGTATTTTTCATACCGACTTCACAGCAAACCGCAACGTTCCAATCCACCGCATTCCACTAAAACCCACTAGCTAGTTGATTGAAATGGCCATTAATTTACAGGCATTAAACACTAAATTCCTTCCATTTGGCCCAGAAATTCATGAAAATGAGATTAAAAAATTATGTTATATTGTGGATTATCGTGTGAATGTTATTTGGACACTTAGGCAATTTCAAAAAAGTTTATCTTTTCTTAAGAAATGGATAGATGTTTAGATCTACTCATTGAATTTTGTAATTAGCTACAATTAGATAACTAACTAATTATATGCTTTAATTTCAGGTCATCCAAGTAAGATTGTTTCATATTTGTTTCAGAATGCTTCAATCTATAATAACTGAAAGTTTCATTGAGTTCTCTTAATTTTTAAGAAAGATATGGGCTTTTAACGGTTCTAGATCACAGCTTTTGTGTTAAGTCAATGGAAAGTCAATGGGGAACAAGATGCTAATTTCCGAGTATGAAAATGGCCATAACTTTCTTAATACTGAAGATATGAAAGTGAATGAGGTGTCAAATTAAACTTCTTTTTATGCTTTATCTGATGGGATAAATTGCAGACTTGATTTTTAAAATCTCAAAATGTTGTAACATTGCTACATAACGATAACAAACGTAAACCTGAGCCCAGCGTTGTTTGTGGACTCGGGTTGTGTTATAAATGCCAACACTAAGTTACACGGATCAATGCCCCAGCATTAACAAGTGTGCATTTTTAATTCAGGAAACTTCTTCAGCGACCACGCAACCTATTGTCACCAGACGGGGAAACATTTCTGAATCTCTGGTACATTCCTCATCATTCTGAAGTGCTGATTATGTTTAAAACCCTGCAGGAAAAGGTTTGTTTTCGGGTTTTTTTTATCCTGCAAATCTTATTTCAATTGTGATGCATTTTTGACAGAGCAGAAGTGGCAGGATGATATTTATATTATGTTATGCATATATTATTTAAACGCTATAAGGCAGCAACTCTGCCTCTGCAGCCACCGTGCCGCCCAGTTTTAACATCAGATATACATATATATATATATATATTTAAGAAGGAACTGCAGATGCTGGAAAATCGAAGGTAGACAAAAATGCTGGAGAAACTCGGCGGGTGAGGCAGCATCTATGGAGCGAAGGAATAGGTGACGTTTCTGGGCCGAAACCCTTGCCTATTTCCTTCGCTACATGGATGCTGCTGCGCCCACTGAGTTTCTCCAGCATTTTTCTGTACCCATATATGTATTTAGTTTAATTTAGAGATACAACATGGAAACAGGCCCTTCAGCCCAGCCAGTCCGCACCGACCAGCGATCCCCGCACATCCTACACACACTGGGGACAATATACACCAAGCCAATTAACCTACAAACCTGTACGTCTTTGAAGTGTGGGAGGAAACTTAAGGTCCTGGAGAAAACCCGCGCAGGTCCGGGGACAACGTACAAACCCCGTACAGATATCACCCGTAGTCGGGATCGCAAGCACTGTAAGGCAGCAACTCTACCGCTGCGCCACCGTGACTGCCAGTTTTAACACAAGGAGATGTGTGTGTGTGTGTGTGTGTGTGTGTGTATATTTTAAATATGTATAATATATACGTATAATTTTAGGCAGTAGGTGTTTTATAAAATAAAATATGTATATATGCGCACACACACACATACATCTCCTTGTGTTGAATATACATAATATTATGCAGTAGGTGTGTTATAAAATGTGTTTCACATGACAGTAAATGAACCATTAAGCTATTGTTTTAAATCTCCATCTTTTCCGCTCTTCCCTTTGTTCCCACTGAGGTACTTGATTTAGATTTTCCATCATAGAGTACAGAATGCTTATCCTGCATGGAAACTGGCCCGTCGGCCCAACTTGCCAACATGTCCCATCTACACTAGTCCCACCTGCCCGCATTGTGTTGTTTATGGTATTTTCCAGAGTGCTATGTTCACACATCTTTTGCAAGTCACGGGCCTGTCCCACTTGGGGGTTTTGTTCAGGCAACTGCCGGCGACTGCCATAGTGGTGGCCGAAAAACCAGCGACAACCTACGTCGTCCTGGCGACAACCTACGACAGCACCATCAGGAGAACACAAGCTCCGGCGAACATTTTTGGACATGTTGAAAATTTAGCGGCAACCGGAAAGACGCTACGACTTTTTTCGCGGCTGAGGTGACGACCCCCGGCGACCACCGGCGAACATGTGGCAACAAACTAGTCGCCTGTAGTTGCCTAAAAAATCGCATAAGTAGGACAGGCCCATAATGGCAGTCGCATGGAAAACCGGGAACTGGAACAACGACTGCCAGAGTGAGACACACACACACACACACACACACACACACACACACACACACACACACACACACACACACACACACACACACACACCGCAAAGGCGGGGGCCAGGGCAAATGGGGGAGCGCTGTCTGAAATACACACGGTGCAAAGCCAAGGTGATACAGACCCACACCGCGATGAACAGGAAGGTTACATAGAAACATAGAAAATAGGTGCAGGAGGAGGCCATTCGGCCCTTCCAGCCAGCACCACCATTCATTGTGATCATGGCTGTTCGTCCCCTATCAATAACCCGTGCCTCCCTTCTCCCCATATCCCTCGACTCCTCTAGTCCCTAGAGCTCTATCTAACTCTCTCTTAAATCCATCCAGTGATTTGGCCTCCACTGCCCTCTGTGGCAGGGAATTCCACAAATTCACAACTCTCTGGGTGAAAAAGTTTTTTCTCACCTCAGTCTTAAATGACCTCCTGGTTGGCGCTGTAATTGGGACGGCTAAAGCACAGTGTACGGCAAGTCCTTTAAAAGAGGAGGGGAGAAGGAGTGAGTAGGAGTGGAGGCAACTTTTAATAAGCCAGAGATACACAGCTGTGAAGTTTAGCGGTGCATTACCGGTCGGTTTTCCTTGGTTCTGAAAAATCGTGCTCACATTTTTTTTCCCCCCAATGAGCCAATGAAAATGCCCGGTCTGCAAAGGAGATTAACTAAAACTACCTACGGCTGCCTCGACTACCCATAACTACATGGCGACCCCACTACAACTGCACCTACGACTACAGGATTTTCTCCATGGCGACCAATATTTGGTCGTAGAAAATTTTTCAACATGTCACTCCTCGCGACCATGAAGGCGACTCACCAGCGAACATGTGGCGGCCGTGTGGCGATCGCAGAGTCTCCTGCCCTCGAATAAAGAGTCGCCTAAGTGGGACAGGCCCTTAAGAATATAATTGTTCTCTTTCGGGCCGTGCGGCATTGAAACACTCTTGACCCTTCACCCCTGACCCCATGCTGTGTCACTAAACTAATCTAAGCTTTGCGCAGCGATGTTTGGCCAATCTTTGTGCGGTGGGGAATGGGATGGTGTGTTTGTGGCATTAGAGAATAAGTAAGTAAGTTTATTGGTCATGTATTCACATACAAGGAATTTGCCTTGGTGCTCCACCCACAAGTAACAACATGACATACAGTGACAGTTACGAATGACTCAGAAAACACTAAACATTAATAATAATAGAACATTAATGATAAAACACCATTGATCAAGCATGTGAACCAACAAAATACCAGATCAAAGGGGGGCTACAGATTTTTGGCTGTTGAGTAGAGCAACTTGTCGTGGATAAAAACTGTTTTTATGTCCGGCTGTGGCAGCTTTGACAATCCGGAGTCGCCTTCCAGAGGGAAGTGATTCAAAGAGTTTGTGGCCAGGGTGAGAGGGGTCAGAGATGATCTTGCCCGCTCGCTTCCTGGCCCTTGCAGTGTACGGTTCATCAATGGAGGGAAGGTTGCAGCCAATAATCTTCTCTGCTGATCGGACGATTCGCTGCAGCCTCCGGGTGTCGTGCTTGGTGGCTGAGACAAACCAGACCATGATGGAGAAGGTGAGGACAGACTCTACGATGGCCGTGTAGAATTGGACCATCGTTGCCTGTGGCAGATTGTGCTTCCTCAGCAGCCGTAGGAAGTACATCCTCTGTTGTGCCTTTTGTGAGTGTAACGTCTTCTCCCTGTTGCTCCCACCCGCTGCCCTGAAGGTGTGTCGCTGTGCGTTGGCCCGGACCCTGGAGATTGCCGCTGCTCTTCACGACATCGTCTCCTACCTCTGCTGCTTTGCACAGCTCGGCGGCTCCCCTACTGGTGACTCCCGGAGGATGCAGCCTCTGGCAGCCGACTGGGGGGGACTGGAAGGCATCGGTAAGTCCCCCCTCTCCCCTCTCCCCTCTCCCCTCTCCCCGGGGGCAAGAGGTGAAAAGTGTGAAAAGGCACACCTCCAGATTCAGCGACGGTTTCCTCCCAGCCTCCACGGCAATGAATTCCACAGATTCACCACCCTCTGACTAAAGAAATTAACCATATAACCATATAACAATTACAGCACGGAAACAGGCCTTCTCGGCCCTTCCAGTCCGTGCTGAACATTTATTTTCCCCTAGTCCCATCTACCTGCACTCAGACCATACCCCTCCATTCCCTTCACGTCCATATACCAATCCACTTTACTTTTAAATGTTAAAATCGATCCTGCCTCCACCACTACTGCTGGAAGATCATTCCACACAGCCACCACTCTCTGAGTAAAGAAGTTCCCCATGTTACCCCTAAACTTCTGTACCTTAATTGCTCCTCATATCCTTCCTAAAGGTACGTCCTTTAATTCTGAGGCTATGATCTCTTGTCCTAGACTCTCCCACCAGTGCAAACATCCGCTCTGTGCATGCTTTTCACAATTCGGTAAGTTTTAACGAGGTCCCGCCTCATCCGACCACAACTAGAGAGTGGTGCTGAAGGTCGTAAGGTCCATAAAGTCATGTGATAGGAGCAGAATTAGACCATTCGGCCCATCAAGTCTACTTCGCCATTCAATCATGGCTGATCTATCTCTCCCTCGCAACCCCATTCTCCTGCCTTCTCCCCATAACCCCTGACACCCGTACTAATCACTGAACTACTATGTACCTCATTGAGGAAGGACATTCTTGCTATTGAGGGAGTGCAGCGTAGGTTTACAAGGTTAATTCCCGGGATGGCGGGACTGTCATATGCAGAGAGAATGGAGCAGCTGGGCTTGTACACTCTGGAGTTTAGAAGGATGGGAGGGGATCTTGTTGAAACATATAAGATTGTTAAGGGTTTGGACACGCTAGAGGCAGGAAACATGTTCCCGATGTTGGGGGAGTCCAGAACCAGGGGCCACAGTTTAAGAATAAGGGGTGAGCCATTTAGAACGGAGACGAGGAAACACTTTTTCTCACAGAGAGTGGTGAGTCTGTGGAATTCTCTGCCTCAGAGGGCGGTGGAGGCCGGTTCTCTGGATGCTTTCAAGAGAGAGCTAGATAGGGCTCTTAAAGATAGCGGAGTCAGGGGATATGGGGAGAAGGCAGGAACGGGGGTACTGATTGTGGATGATCAGCCATGATTACATTGAATGGCGGTGCTGGCTCGAAGGGCCGAATGGCCTACTCCTGCACCTATTGTCTATTGTCCATTGGTGACCCTCGGACTATCCTTGACTTTACAGACTTTATTTTGTCATTCCCTTATCATGTATCCAAACACAGTGTGAGCAATTTTGGGCACCATATTTGAGGAAGGATGTGCCGGCTCTGGAGAGGGTCCGGCGAAAGGTTTCCAAGAATGATCCCAGGAATGAGCGGGTTAACGTACGATGAGTGTTTGTCGGCCACTGGGCCTGTACTCGCTGGAGTTTAGAAGAATGAGGGGGGGACCTCATTGAAACTTACAGTATAGCGAAAGGCCTGGATAGAGTGGATGTGGAGAGGATGTTTCCACTGGTGGGAGAGTCCAGGACCAGAGGTCACAGTCTCCGAATTAAAGGGCGCACTTGTAGGAAGGAGATGAGGAGGAATTTCTTTAGTCAGCTGGTAGTGAATCTGTGGAATTCTTTGCCACCAAAGGCTATAGAGGCCGTCAATGGATATTTTTAAGGCAGAGATAGATAGATTCTAGATCAGTGCGGGTGTCAGAGGTTATGGGAAGAAGGCAGTAGAATGGCGTTAGGAGGGAGAGATAGATCAGCCATGATTGAATGGTGGAGTAGACTTGCTGGGCCGAATGGCCTAATTCTGCTGCTTATCACTTACGCATGGCTCGATTGTAATCATGTATTGCCTTTCTGCTGACTGGTTAGCACGCAACAAAAGCTTTTCACTGTACCTCATAACAATAAACTAAACACTTTGTAGGTTCTCCCAATGACCACGTGGGTTTTCTCCGGGTGCTCCGGTATCCTTCCACATTCCAAAGACGTACAGGTTTGTACCAACCAGTGATCAGTTGTGCACTAGTTCTATCCTAGACACTAGGGGCAATTTGCAAAAGCTATTTAACCTACAGATCTGCACGTGATAGTATAGGAGCAAAGAGGTCCTCCTGCAGTTGTACAGAGCCCTAGTGAGACCACACCTGGAGTATTGTGTGCAGTTTTGGTCCCCTAATTTGAGGAAGGACATTCTTGCTGTTGAGGGAGTGCAGCGTGGGTTTACAAGGTTAATTCCCGGGATGGAATTATGCTGAGAGAATGGAGCGGCTGGGCTTGTACACTCAGTTTAGAAGGATGAGAGGGGATCTTATAAAACATATAAGATTGTTAAGGGTTACACAAAAAGCTGGAGAAACTCAGCGGGTGCAGCAGCATCTAAGGAGCGAAGGAGATAGGCGACGTTTCGGGTCGAGACCCTTCTTCAGACTGTCAAGATTGTTAAGGGTTTGGACACGCTAGAGGCAGGAAACATGTTCCCAGTGTTGGGGGACCCCAGAACCAGGGGCCACAGTTTAAGAATAAGGGGTAAGCCATTTAGAACGGAGACGAGGAAACACTTTTTCACACAGAATTGTGAGTCTGTGGAATTCTCTGCCTCAGAGGGTGGTGGAGGCCGGTTCTCTGGATGCTTTCAAGAGAGAGCTAGATAGGGCTCTTAAAAATAGTGGAGTCAAGGGATATGGGGAGAAGGCAGGAACGGGGTACTGATTGGGGATGATCAGCCATGATCACGTTGAATGGCGGTGCTGGCTCGAAGGGCCGGATGGCCTACTCCTGCACCTATTGTCTATTGTCTATTGAAAGCGGAGCACTCGGGGGAGACCCAACGCAGGTCACGGGGAGAACGAGCTGGGCCATCCGGGCGGGTCCTCGATCTCCTGACCGCGGGACACTTGCGCAGCGCACAGCTCGCCAGATACGTTGGTTTTCACACCTTGTCTCTCTGTCGCACTGACACACCACCGGTGCAGGCTCGGAGCTGCAGGAGATTCAGAGTCAGATGGACAAGCTGCATAATCCTCGTGACCCGGCGGCAGTAGCTACGTTTCTGTCTCTCAGGAGGGAGGTGATGTTCCTGCAGTTTGATGCTGCGGTTCACCACTTAATCAGGTAACGGCTTCATTGTCTTTATTGTCTGGGTTGTTCTGCTATAAACGTTCATGTTCCGGGACCAGAATTAGGCCATTCGTGCCATCGAGTCTACTCCGCCATTCAATCGTGGCTGATCTATCTCTCCCACCTATCCCTATTCTCCTTCCTTCTCCCCGTAACCCCTGACTTCCAACCTGATCCAAGATGGCGGATCTGGTCCAAGTGATCCAAGATGGCGTCCAACGCAGGCAACTCTTTGTGTGCTGGTCACAGAAATGTGTCTGTAATCACACATCACAATCACTCCTCCCTTTTAAATCTCTACTCCGACAGCAGAATTTATTCCCTTTGTCTTGTATCTGTACACTGTGGACGGCTCAATGGTAATCATGTATTGTCTTTCCGCTGGCTGGTTAGCACGCAACAAAATCTTTTCACTGTACCTCGGTACACGTGACAATAATAGACAACAGACATTGGGTGCAGGAGTAGGCCATTCGGCCCTTTGAGACAGCACTGCCATTCAGGGCTGATCATCCCCAATCAGTATCCCGTTCCTGCCTTCTCCCCCATATCCCCTGACTCCACTATCTTTAAGAGCCCTTACCAGCTCTCTCTTGAAAGCATCCAGAGAACCTGCCTCCACCGCCCTCTCAGGCAGAGAATTCCACAGACTCACCACTCTCTGTGAGAAAAAACTCAAACCCTTTCTGTGGAGTCCCTGCTTCCTCAATTCTGCCTGACCCTTTTGCCAATCTTCATATTACCTTCCTAAACGTGGCCTCAAAGCCATCCGTTCTATTATCCAGGACGTGAAGATGCAATGGAGTGGGAAGCAACGTGAGAAGCAATGGAGCTAACCCCTGCAGAAGGCCACTAATCATGGCTGATCTATCTCTCCCTCTCAACCCCGATCTTCTGCCTTCTCCCCATAACCCCTGACACCCGTTCCAATCAAGAACCAGTCATTCCACCGAGTCCGCACTGACCAGCGATCACCCCGTACACTTGCACTATCCTACACACTAGGGACAATTTTACCAAAGCCAATTAAACTACAAACCTGTACGTCTTTGGAGTGTGGGAGCAAACCGGAGCACCCGGGGAAAACCCACGCAGGTCACGGGGAGAATGTCAAGTCAAGTCTAGAGAGTTTGTTGTCATGTGTCCCAGATAGCAAGTGTTCATAGCAAAAGGATTTGATTCATAGCAAAAGGATTTGAGTATAGGAGCAGGGAGGTTCTACTTCAGTTGTACAGGGTCTTGGTGAGACCACACCTGGAGTATTGCGTACAGTACTGGTCTCCAAATCTGAGGAAGGACATTATTGCCATAGAGGGAGTGCAGAGAAGGTTCACCAGACTGATTCCTGGGATGTCAGGACTGTCTTATGAACAAAGACTGGATAGACTCGGTTTATACTCTCTAGAATTTAGGAGATTGAGAGGGGATCTTATAGAAACTTACAACATTCTTAAGGGGTTGGACAGGCTAGATGCAGGAAGATTGTTCCCGATGTTGGGGAGGTCCAGGACAAGGGGTCACAGCTTAAGGATAAGGGGGAAATCCTTTAGGACCGAGATGAGAAGGACTTTTTTCACACAGAGAGTGGTGGGTCTCTGGAACTCTCTGCCACAGAGGGTAGTTGAGGCCAGTTCATTGGCTATATTTAAGAGGGAGTTAGATGTGGCCCTTGTGGCTAAGGGGATCAGAGGGTATGGAGAGAAGGCAGGTACGGGATACTGAGTTGGATGATCAGCCATGATCATATTGGAAGGCGGTGCAGGCTCGAAGGGCCGAATGGCCTACTCCTGCACCTAATTTCTATGTTTCTATAGGACAATGACATTCTTGCTTGCTGCAGCACAACGGAATATTATAAGCATAAATACAGAACATTTCAGTGTGTTCATATAGCATAGACCACACATATGCACATAAATAAACAGATACTGTGCAATAGGTTGTTATGGGTCAGAGTTTGTTTGATGGTGAGTTTAATAGCCTGATGGCTGTGGGGAAGAGGCTGTTCCCGAACCTGGATGTTGCAGGTTTCAGGCTCCTGTACCTTCTACCCGATGGCAGCGGAGAGATGAGTGTGTGGCCGGAAGGTACAAACTCTGTACAGACAGCACGTGTAATCAGGATCGAACCCGAGACTCTGGCGCTGTGAGGCAGCAACTATACCGCCAATTAACCTATGAACCTGTACGTCTTTGGAGTGTGGGAGGAAGCTGGAGTGTAAAAGTTCACTTAAAAAGATAGACAAAGTACAAATACTTAAGACCATACAAAGCTTTAATTTAACGTCTGACGGGTGTGGACCTAGAGATCCAGAGGCTACAGTTTCACGTCTGAATCTCCAGCAGCACACACAAAGAAATACCAGAGAACTCAAGCTTATATACCTACAGATATAAACAAATTGGATGATGTCATGTACAAAAAAAATCATCATCCACCTCCAAATATGGAGTTGTTTTTCACTCTTTGCCAAAAGCCAGACACCCCAATGGCATCTTCTGGGCCCCTTCTTATCTGATTAACCTCTTCAACTTACATAAAAAACTTGTAAAAAAACTGCGAACTTTTCAACATATAAAAAAAACCTTGCGAGAGAGCTGTGAACTATTCAACTTAAGTTAAAAAAAAACCCTTGTCACGATGTGAGTTGTCCAAATCCCATCATGCATCACAATTGGCCTTTTACAATTGGAAAGCTTAAATATGACAACAATCAATTAATAACCAACTCTTTCAGGAGCACCCGGAGAAAACCCACGCAGGTCACAGGGAGAACCTACAAATTCTGTACAGACAGCACCCGTAGTCAGGATGGAACCCGAGACTCTGGCGCTGTGAGGCAGTAACTATACCGCTGCGCCACTGTTATTGGGTTTAGTTTATTGTCGCGTGTATCGAGGTACGGTGAATAGCTTTTGTTGCGTGCTATCCCAGTCAGCAGAAAGACAATACACGGCTACAATTGGGTCATCGATAGTGTATGGATAGAGGATAAAGGGAATAACGTTTAGTGCAAGATAAAGTCCTGTAAAGTCTATTGAATGTTCTCAATTCTGTTAACCCAGACTGCCCCCTCCCCCTCCCCACCTCTCCCTCAACCCTCGGGCCCTGACATTCCTTCTCCATCTCCCCCCCCCCACCCCAGTCGCACTAGCTTCTCATTTTCACACCACAAACAGCTTACAACGGCCTGTTCCCTTTATCACCAATACTTTTTTGCATATCTTTCATTCATTGTTCTTTATCTCTCCACATCACTGTCTATATCTCTCGTTTCCCTGATCCCTGACCAGTCTGCAGAAGGGTCTCGACCCGAAACGTCGCCTATCTCCTTCGCTCCTTAGATGCTGCTGCACCCACTGAGTTTCTCCAGCTTTTTGTGTAATCCTGTAGAGTCTAGTATGGGCGGTACTGCGGTAGAGTTGCTGCCTCACAGCGCCAGAGACCCGGGTTCGATCCTGACTACGGGTGCTGTCTGTACAGAATTTGTAGGTTCTCCCCGTGACCTGCGTGGGTTTTCTCCGGGTGCTCCAGTTTCCTCCCGCACTCCAAAGACGTACAGGTTCATAGATTAATTGGCTTGGTATAATTCTAAATTGTCCCTAGTGTGTGTAGGATAGTGTAAGCGTGCGGGGATCGCTGGTCGGCGCAGACTCGGTGGGCCGAAGGGCCTGCTCCCGCGCTGCATCTCTGAACTAAACTGAACGAAATAATCAAAGATGGTCCGAGGGTCACCAATGAGGTAGATAGGGTGGTCAGGACCGATCTCTGCTTGGTTCAGTTGCCCGATAGCATCAGGCAAGGTATCCCTTTAAACCTGTCCTACCCATGTACCTGTCTAAATGTTTCTTAAAGCGTTGGGATTGTCCGTGCCTCAACTACCTCCTCTGGCAGCTTGTCCCATACACCCACCTCCAAAACCTACCGTCCCTACCAACCTTAGAATAAAGGGGAGGCCATTTAAGACTGAGGTGAGAAAAAACTTTTTCACCCAGAGAGTTGTGAATTAGTGGAATTCCCTGCCACAAAGGGCAGTGGAGGCCAAATCACTGGATGGATTTAAGAGAGAGTTAGATAGAGCTCTAGGGGCTAGTGGAGTCAAGGGATATGGGGAGAAGGCAGGCACAGGTTATTGATAGGGGACGATCAGCCATGATCACAATGAATGGCGGTGCTGGCTTGAAGGGCCGAATGGCCTCCTCCTGCACCTATTTGCTATGTTTCTATGTGTAAGAAACTGTCCCTGAATCTGGAGGTGTGCGTTTTCACACATCTGTACCTCTTGCCTGATGGGAGAGGGGAGAAGAGGGAGTGGGCAGGGGTGAGTCTGGTCCGTGATTATTGTACTATGTGTGCGGGCATGCGGTGAATCCTCTCTCTGCCCGTCTCTCCACAGGGATGTATTCCTTTCCGCGGGCAGCGTGGCTGCGTTCCAGGCGGTGACGGACGGGATGTACGGGGCGCTGCCCGCCATGAGCAGCTCCGTGACCAGCAGCCTCTACTCGTCCTTACTTCCCCTGCCTCAGCCTTTGGATGCCTGGAGTCACAAGGTCAGTGTGCCACGCTGGCCAAACCAGCGGGTAGAGCTGCCTCACAGCGCCAGAGACCCGGGTTCAATCCTGACTCCAGCTGCTGTCATAGAAACATAGAAACATAGAAAAATAGGTGCAGGAGTAGGCCATTCGGCCCTTCGAGCCTGCACCGCCATTCAATGTAATCATCCAACTCAGTATCCCGTACCTGCCTTCTGCGTGGGTTTGCTACAGGTGCTCTGGTTTCCTCCCACACTCCAAAGACGTGCAGGTTTGCAGGTTAATTGGCTTCTGTGTATCGTAAAATTATCCCTGGTGTGTAGGATAGTGCTGGTGTACGGGGTGATCGCTGGTTGGTCCGGACGCGTTGGGCCGAACGACCTGTTTCCACACTCTATCTTGAAAGTAAAGTTTAAAGTCTAATGGGCCTGTCCCACTTACGCGACGTTTTCGGAGTAAATGTTCAACGTGTTGAAATTCCAGCGGCAACCAGAACAAGGTACGACTCTTTGGGCGACTACTCACGACCGTACAGGCTTCACCCCGCGACATGTCGCCTGTTTGGTCGTGAGTGGTCCCCTCAGTCGCCCAAAGAGTCGTAGTGTCTTTCTGGTCGCCGCTGTTAGAAACATAGAAACATAGAAATTAGGTGCAGGAGTAGGCCATTCGGCCCTTCGAGCCTGCACCGCCATTCAATATGATCATGGCTGATCATCCAACTCAGTATCCCGTACCTGCCTTCTCTCCATACCCTCTGATCCCCTTAGCCACAAGGGCCACATCTAACTCCCTCTTAAATACAGCCAATGAACTGGCCTCAACTACCCTCTGAGGCAGAGAGTTCCAGAGACCCACCACTCTCTGTGTGAAAAAAGTCCTTCTCATCTCGGTCCTAAAGGATTTCCCCCTTATCCTTAAGCTGTCACCCCTTGTCCTGGACCTCCCCAACATCGGGAACAATCTTCCTGCATCTAGCCTGTCCAACCCCTTAAGAATCTTGTAAGTTTTTATAAGATCACCTCTCAATCTCCTAAATTCTAGAGAGTATAAACCGAGTCTATCCAGTCTTTGTTCATAAGACAGTCCTGACATCCCAGGACGGTGACAAGGTCTGGTGAACCTTCTCTGCACGCCCTCTATGGCAATAATGTTCTGTTGTATGTTGACGGGTGCCGGCAGTCGCCGACAAAGTTGCGTAAGTGGGACAGGCCCATAAGCTAGTCCCACCTGCCTGCGTTTGCCCCATATCCCTCTAAACCTGTCCTATCCTTGCACCTGCCCTAATTGCTTTGGTACCAGTGTGGGGAGTTTTAATGGAAGGGATTTTGTCTCCTATCCTCACTGATGGTGTTCAGAGGACTTTTATTTATAAATAGTATGACCTAACGTGACTGGATAACACAAAAGCTGTACCGAATAGAGAAAGGCCTGGATAGAGTGGATGTGGAGAGGATGTTTCCACTAGTGGGAGAGTCTAGGACCAGAGGCCACAGCCTCAGAATTAAAGGACGTTCCTTTAGGAAGGAGATGAGGAGGAATTTCTTTAGCCAGAGGGTGGTGAATCTGTGGAATTCTTTGCCACAGAAGGCCGTGGAGGCCAAGTCAGTGGGTATTTTAAAGGCAGAGATAGATAGATTGTTGATTAGTGCGGGTGTCAGGGGTTATGGAGAGAAGGCAGGAGAATGGGGTTAGGAGGGAGAGATAGATCAGCCATGATTGAATGGCGGAGTAAACTTGATGGGCCGAATGGAGTAATTCTGCTCCTACGACTTATGAATTTATGCAGCTTTTCACTGTACCTCAGTACACGTGACAATAATATCCTAAACCTGCTGCATATCTGTAGCCCTAGATATAGCTCGTAGGGCAAACGGAATCAAGGGATATGGGGAGAAGGCAGGAACGGGGTACTGATTGGGGATGATTAGCCATGATTATATTGAATGGCGGTGCTGGCTCGAAGGGCCGAATGGCCTCCTCCTGCACCTATTGTCTATTGTCTATTGTTGATTGCTTCTATTCTTGATCCCAAGGTATTTTCTGTTCCAGGCTCTCGTGCTGTTTCCCTGGCGGTCGTTCCTAGCGAGGGAAGGGTTTGTACCGGGAATGATCAGTAACCTGCAGAGCATCGAGTACAGTATGCAGGTGGGGTCATCTCCTCTTCAACAGAGTGCACCTTGGTTGGTGCTTCCTGCTCATACAATGCGCCTCGCCACTCTTCACTGTTCCCCCATTCTCCAATTGTAGAGTCATAGTCACACAGTGTGGAAACAGGCCCTTCATCCCAACTAGCCCACACCCACCAACATGTCCCATCCACACTAGTCCCGCCTGCCTGCGTTTGGTCCATTTCCCTCTAAACCTGTCCTATCCATGTACCTGCCGGCAACCTACGGCCCACGGGCGGATCCGGCCCGTAACCCAAAATTATCCCGCCCGCAGGCGGATTAGTTTTCCCGACCTGGGAACTGTAGCCAGTCCTGGGGCTCGCAAGCGACCTGGGAACTGCGGAAAACTAATTGGAAAAACACGTGAAAACTAATGCGAAAAACAAACACCAAGTGTCACACTAGTTAGTATATATTATTTGTATGTATTAGAAACATAGAAAATAGGTGCAGGAGGAGGCCATTCGGCCCTTCCAGCCAGCACCGCCATTCATTGTGATCATGGCTGATCGTCCCCTATCAATAACCCGTGCCTGCCTTCTCCCCATATCCCTTGACTCCACCAGCCCCTAGAGCTCTATCTAACTCTCTCTTAAATCCATCCAGTGATTTGGCCTCCACTGCCCTCTGTGGCAGGGAATTCCACAAATTCACAACTGGCTGGGTGAAAACGGTTTTTCTCACCTCAGTCTTAAATGACCTCCCCTTTATTCTAAATATTATTACTAATTTATGTATTATTAGTATGTATTATTACTAATTACTAGTTTAGTTACTATGTATTATTACCTCCATTTATTAACTCTGGCGATAGATGTGGCCTTCCATCGACTCACAGACATGGGTCCTGGCCCCTATGCAGAACAAGGTTGCCGACCCATGGCCTAAATGTTTCTTAACCGTTGTGATAGTCCCAACCTCAACTAACTCCTCCGGCAGCTCGTTCCGTACGCCCACCACCCTTTCTGTAAAAAAAACCCCTCAAGTTCTCATTAAATCTTTCCCCCCTCACCCTAAACCTATGGTTCTCGATTCCCCTATTCAGGGCAAAAGACTACTCGATCTATTCCTCCCATGATTCCTGTCGCCCCTCCCTTCTCCCCCACCTTTCCCTTCCCTGTGGCCTCCCATTTCCCCCATTGCCCTGTCCCTCCGTCTGCCTCCCACCCCCCGGGCCCCTTCACTACCCGTCCCTCCGGCTTTCCATTGCACCCCACTTTCACTCCTCCTCTTCTCTTACATCCTGTTGCCTCTTTTTCAACTCTGGCTTTTGTCCCCCCATCTGCTGATCATACCACCCCCACCCCCCCCCCACCCCCACCCGTATCCACCTATCACTCGGGGATAGTGAGGAATGTGGGGAATCCACTGTGGTGGCTGTATGGCAATTTGCATATCCCTGTACCTTAATTGGTACACGTGGCAATAAAATACCTTTGAAAACCTTTGAAACCTCACGCTGTGAGGAAGCAACTCTGCCGCTGCGCCAACGTGCCACTCCTGTGCTTGAAACTATCTGGTCAATGAATAGCAGTGACTCCATCTCCACCTCGCGCTGCCTCGGCAAGGCCAGCAGCATCATCACGGACCAGTCGCACCCTGGCCACTTCCCTCTTCTCCCCTCTCCCATCAGGCAAAAGGCACAGAAGTGTGAAAACGCACACCTACAGATTCAGGGACAGTTTCTTCCCAGGCAACTGAACCATCCTGTCAACAACTAGAGAGCGGTCCTG
Source organism: Raja brachyura (assembly GCA_963514005.1). The sequence goes on from OY740785.1 coordinate 116,264,046, forward strand.
AGCTACTATCTACTTTTCAGATTTCAGTCTGAAGAAGAGTTCAAGGGGTCACAGCTGAAGGATAAGGGGGAAATCCTTTAGGACCGAGATGAGAAGGACTTTTTTCACACAGAGAGTGGTGGGTCTCTGGAACTCTCTGCCACAGAGGGTAGTTGAGGCCAGTTTATTGGCTATATTTAAGAGGGAGTTAAATGTGGCCCTTGTGGCTAAAGGGATCAGAGGGTATGGAGAGAAGGCAGGTACAGGATACTGAGTTGGATGATCAGCCATGATCATATTGAATGGCGGTGCAGGCTCGAAGGGCCAAATGGCCTACTCCTGCACCTAACTTCTATGTTTCTATGACCTGAAACGTCACCCATTCCTTCTCTCCAGAGATGCTGCTTGTCCCACTGAGCTACTCCAGCATTTTGTGTCTACCTTCGATTCAAACCAGCATCTGCAGTTCTTTCCTACATATCTTTAATCAGTGTTTACTGGACTTTATCTTGCACCAATCATTATTCCCTTTACCCTGTATCTGCACACCGTGGACGGCTCGACTGTAATCATGTATAGTCTTCCCGCTGACTAGTTACCTCGGTACAGGTGACAAGAAACTAAAGTAAGCTAAATTCATGCAGAATCTTTTCGCTGACTGGATAGCATGCAAACAAAAGTTTTTCACCATACCTCGGTACACGTGACAGTAATAAACTAAACTAAACTGAACTAAACTTGAGGTCCCACACTCCAAAAGGTACAGTTTTGTAGGTTAATTGGCTTTGGCAGTATTGTAAATTGTCCATATGGTGTAGCTGCTGGCACCGACGGTGGCTGCCTCGGTGTACTGCTCCTTACTGTTTTGTGTGTGTTTGTTCGTTTGCGTCGTCTGTGAAAACCTTACAAAGATTACTTTATCATTAGTGTTTTATTATTATTAACGTTTAGTGTTTTCTGAGTCACTTGTGACTGTCAAGTTGTTTTGCTTGTGGGTGGAGCACCAAGGCAAATTCCTTGTATGTGAATACTTGGCCAATAAACTTACTTACTTACTTACTTACTTAAGGGCCTGTCCCATTTGCATGCCATTGCATGTGTTTGGCGCGACCAAACGGAAGCGGAGTTCACGCGAAGTTTGCGCTAAGTACGCACTAAGTATGTGCGTGACGTCATTTGCGTCATACTTACCAATCAGCTGAGCAGGAGGCGGGCTGACTGAATTTGGGCATCGCATGGCGTCGGGCGGTGACGTCATCAAGCAATACCACGCCGGGCGGTGACAACATCGCGCAATGCCACGCGTTAAGCGTACGCCGTCAAGACGCTGTATACGCCGTCAAGACAGTGTGTACGACCGCAATGCGCCTGGTGCCGACAGGCTGTTGGCGCGTGAAGATTTCGGACATTGTCAGTTTTTCGGAGACCAGCCCCGCACAATTCCGCGCTTCTAAGTGGGACCGGCCCCGCGCGGCCAAACGGTGCCCGTACGCCTCAAGCGACAACATTTGGTCGCGCCAATCGCATGTAAGTGGGACAGGCCCTTTAGCGTGTAGGAGAGTGGTAGTGCGCGGGGATCGCTGGTCGGGGAGCACTAGCGGTCGTTTCCGCGCTGTATCTGTAAACTAAACTAACGGCTTGTCTGCTGGTGTTGCTCCCTTCTCTCTGCGCTCCAGATGTGTCTGAGCGGGCTGAAGGACCGTGAGCGGATCGTGGCAAATGGTGAGCTTGCCGGGGTGTCCCTCCTGATGGAAGATGTGGTGCAGAGCGGGAGTGAGGCGTGTCTGTTTCCCGAGGTGGACGGGCCCGCGGCAGATGTGCGGGATGCCAAAACAGACGAGGTAAAAACACTCAACGGACGCTGCGTTGCAGCGAGCAGGATGACAAAGGTGGGGTCCGACGTCATCCAACACGACACAAAATGCTGGAGTCACTCAGCGGGACGGGCAGCATCTCTGGAGGGAAGGAATGGGTGCGGTTTCGGGGTCGAGACCCTTCTTCAGACTGATCACACTACGCGCAATAGAGGCAGGAAACACGTTCCCGATGTTGGGGGGGACTCCAGAACCAGGGGCCACACACAGTTTAAGAATAAGGGGTCAGCCATTTAGAACGGAGACGAGGAAACACGTTTTCACACAGAGAGTGGTGAGTCTGTGGAATTCTCTGCCTCAGAGGGCGGTGGAGGCCGGTTCTCTGGATGCTTTCAAGAGAGAGCTAGATAGGGCTCTTAAAGATAGCGGAGTCAGGGGATATGGGGAGAAGGCAGGAACGGGGTACTGATTGGGGATGATCAGCCATGATCACATTGAATGGCGGTGCTGGCTCGAAGGGCCGAATGGCCTACTCCTGCACCTATTGTCTACTGTCTATTCCATGTTATCCCATTTTCCCATCCACTCCCTACACACTAGGGGTCAATTTATTAAGGCCAATCATGTTCTATGTTTCTATGTTTCTAACCTCTACACCCGCCTGTGTTTGGAGTATGGGAGGTAACTGCAGAACCCGGAGGAATCCATCGCGGTCACTGGGAGAACGTGCAAACTCCACACAGATAGCGCCCGAGGTCAGGATAGAGCCCGTGTCAACGGCGTTGCGAGGCAGCAACTATACTGGCTGCACCATAGTTTAGTTCACTTTAGTTTAGAGATACAGCATGGAAACAGGCCCTTCGGCCCATCGAGCCAGCGCCAACCAGCGAATCCCGCACTCAAGCACGATGCTACACACACACACCAGGGACAATATACATTCATACCAAGCCAAATGACCTGCAGACCGGGACGTCTTTGGAGTGTGGGAGGAAACCGGAGCGTCCGGACGAAAACCCACGCGGGTCACGGGGGGAAGGTGCAAACTCCGTACAGGCAGCGCCCGGAATCAGGATGGAACCCGGGTCTGTGGCGCTGTGAGGCAGCAGCTCTACCGCTTCAACGTGCAACTTAGGAAGTTATGATACTCTGGGTCTCCCTTTCCTCATGGGGTTGAGAGGAAAGGATAGATCAGCCGTGATTGGAAAAAGTTCAGTTTCGTTTACAAAGGTACAGTGAAAAGCTTTAGTTTCGTGCTATCCAGTCAATACATGACAATACATGATAACAGTCGAGCCGTTTACAGTGTATAGATACATGATAAGGGAATAACGTTTAGTGCAAGGTAAAGCCAGCAAAGTCCGATCAAGGATAGTCCAAGGGTCACCAGTGAAGTAGATAGTAGTTCAGCGCTGGTCTCTGTTTGTGGCGGAGTAGACTCGATGGGCTGAGTGGCCTTATTCTGATCCTATCACTTATGAACTTTCAACTAGGAATGAGTCGGTTAACCTATGATGAGCATTTGACGGCACTGGGCCTGTCCTCGTTGGAGTTTAGAAGAATGAGGGGGGACCTCATTGAAACGTACAGAATAGTGAAAGGCTTGGATAGAGTAGAAGTGGGGAGGGTTACACAAAAAGCTGGAGAAACTCAGCGGGTGCAGCAGCATCTAAGGAGCGAAGGAGATAGGCGACGTTTCGGGTCGAGACCCTTCTTCAGACCCTAGAAGTGGGGAGGATGTTTCCTCTAGTGGGAGAGTCTGGGACTCAAGGACATAGCCTCAGAATTACAACCATATAACAATTACAGCACGGAAACAGGCCCTCTCAGCCCTTCCATTCCGTGCCGAACATTTATTTTCCCCTAGTCCCATCTACCTGCACTCAGACCATACCCCTCCATTCCCTTCCCGTCCATATACCTATCCACTTTACTTTTAAATGTTAAAATCGATCCTGCCTCCACCACTTCTGCAGGAAGATCATTCCACACAGCCACCACTCTCTGAGTAAAGAAGTTCCCCCTCATGTTACCCCTAAACTTCTGTCCCTTAATTCTCATGTCATGCCCTCTTGTTTGAATCTTCCCTACCCTCAATGGCAAAAGCTTATCCACGTCAACTCTGTCTATCCCTTTCATCATTTTAAAGACCTCAATCAAGTCCCCCCTTAACCTTCTGTGCTCCAAAGATTAAAGACCTACCTTGTTCAACCTTTCTCTGTGACTTAGTTGCTGGAACCCAGACGACATTCTAGTAAATCTCCTCTGTACTCTCTCTATTTTGTTGGCTTAGAGAATGTTCGAAAATTAGAGAACGTTCCTTTAGGAAGGAGATGAAGAGGAATGTCTTTAGTCAGAGGGTGGTGAATCTGTGGAATTCTTTGCCACCGAAGACTGTGGTGGCCATGTCAATGGATATTTTTAAGGCAGAGATAGATTTTTTGAGTAAGTAAGTAAGTTTATTGGCCAAGTATTCACATACAAGGAATTTGCCTTGGTGCTCCGCCCACAAGTAACAACATGACGTACAGTGACAGTTACGAATGACTCAGAAAACACTAAACATTAATAATAATAAGACATTAATGATAAAACACCATTGATCGAGCATGTGAACCAACAAAATACCAGATCAAAGGGAGGCTACAGGTTTTTGGCTGTTGAGTCGAGCAACTACTCGTGGATAAAAGCTGTTTTATGTCCGGCTGTGGCAGCTTTGACAGTCCGGAGTCGCCTTCCAGAGGGAAGTGATTCAAAGAGTTTGTGGCCAGGGTGAGAGGGGTCAGAGATGATCTTGCCCGCTCGCTTCCTGGCCCTTGCAGTGTACAGTTCATCAATGGAGGGAAGGTTGCAGCCAATAACCTTCTCTGCTGATCGGACGATTCACTGCAGCCTCCAGGTGTCGTGCTTGGTGGCTGAGCCAAACCAGACCATGATGGAGAAGGTGAGGACAGACTCTACGATGGCCGTGTAGAATTGGACCATCATTGCCTGTGGCAGATTGTGCTTCCTCAGCTGCCGCAGGAAGTACATCCTCTGTTGGGCCTTCAGTGCGGGTGTCAGAGGTTTATGGGGAGGAGGCAGGAGAATGGGGTTCGGAGGGAGAGATAGATCAGCCATGATTGAATGGCGGAGTAGACTTGATGGGCCGAATGGCCTAATTCTACTCCTATCACTTATGATCTTATGATCCCCGCTGTTTACGCCAGGACTCTGCCAATGAAGAAGAAACAGATGGGACGCAGACGCCTGCCAATAAAATCACGTCCCCTTCAAAAGCTGCTGACCCCATATGGGTGTACAAGGTGCTGAAATCCTTCCTGATAGTGTGGAAACAGCTGGAGGTGTTTAAGGAGGAGTGGGGCAAGCTGAAGCTCGGCGTGGAACAAGTCAACTCTGTTGCCCTCTACAAACAGTTCTGCAAATTATACAGGTGAGATTGAAGTCTGCAGATTGTAATGTAGTTATAGACAATACACAATAGACAATAGGTGCAGGAGTAGGCCATTCGGCCCTTCGAGCCAGCACCGCCATTTAATATGATCACGGCTGATCATCCCCAATCAGTACCCCGTTCCTGCCTTCTCCCCATATCCCCTGACTCCACTATCTTTAAGAGCCCTATCTAGCTCTCTCTTGAAAGTAAGGGGTAAGCCATTTAGAACGGAGACGAGGAAACACTTTTTCTCACAGAGAGTTGTGAGTCTGTGGAATTCTCTGCCTCAGAGGGCGGTGGAGGCCGGTTCTCTGGATACTCTGAACCCACAACCCTGATAAAACATCACTGCAATTGAAGGCTTGGCCTTCATAACAAGAGAAGTTGAGTATAGGAGCAAAGAAGTCCTTCTGCAGTTGTACAGGTGCACAGTAGAGAGCTTGCTGACCGGTTGCATCGTGGCTTGGTTCGGCAACTTGAGCGCCCAGGAGCGGAAAAGACTACAGAAAGTAGTAAACACTGCCCAGTCCATCATCGGCTCTGACCTTCCTTCCATCGAGGGGATTTATCGCAGTCGCTGCCTCAAAAAGGCTGGCAGCATCATCAAGGACCCACACCACCCTGGCCACACACTCATCTCCCCGCTACCTTCGGGTAGAAGGTACAGGAGCCTGAAGACTGCAACGTCCAGGTTCAGGAATAGCTACTTCCCCACAGCCATCAGGCTGGTAAACTTGGCTCGGACAAGACTCTGAACATTAATAGCTCATTATCCGTTTATTTGTACTTTATCAGTTTATTTATTCATGTGTGTGTATATATTTATATAATGGTATATGGACACACTGATCTGTTTTGTAGTCAATGCCTACTATGTTCTGTTGTGCTGAAGCAAAGCAAGAATTTCATTGTCCTATCAGGGACACATGACAATAAACTCTCTTGAATCTTGAATCTTAATCGTCCGTTGCAGATTGGAGATCCTGTACCCGGCTCTGAAGCCAGTGGCCAGCCGGCTAGGTCTGGAGGAGGAGTACGAGAGAATGATGATGGACGATCTGCCGTTGCTGCCACCCAAAGGCACGTCAGAAATGGAAACAAAGAGTCGGCAGGTGGGTCGCGTGCGGCGGGGGGGAGGACTAGCAGACGGACCGGTCACGTTCGGGTTGGGACACCCCCTCATGGGCCTGTCCCACGTAGGCGATTTTTCAGCAGACTTCCGGGGACTGCCGACTGGCCTTCAATCTCAAGCAGACTTCAATCTCACCTGTATAATTTGCAGAACTGTTTGTAGAGGGCAACAGAGTTGACTTGTTCCACGCCGAGCTTCAGCTTGCCCCACTCCTCCTTAAACACCTCCAGCTGTTTCCACACTATCAGAAAGGATTTCAGCACCTTGTACACCCATATGGGGTCAGCGGCTTTTGAAGGGGACGTGATTTTGTTGGCGGGCGTCTGCGTTCCATCTGTTTCTTCTTCAATGGCAGAGTCCTGGCGTAAACAGCGGGGATCATAAGATCATAAGTGATAGGAGTAGAATTAGGCCATTCGGCCCATCAAGTCTACTCCGCCATTCAATCATGGCTGATCTATCTCTCCCTCCGAACGGCGACTGTCAGAGTGGAAGACACACACACACACACACACAGACACACACACACACACACACACACACACACACACACACACACACACACACACACACACACACACAGACACACACACACACACACACACACACACACACACACACACAGACACACAGACACACACACACACACAGACACACACACAGACACACACACACTCACACACACAGAGACACACACACAGACACAGACACACACACACACACACACAGACACACACACAGACACACACACACAAACACACACACAGAGACACACACACACACACACATGTGTTTTTTTTAGACAGCGCCCCCGCCCCCGCTTGCTCTGTCTAAAATAATTCCCACGGCGCAAAGCCAAGGTGATACAGACCCACACCGCGATGAACAGGAAGGTTGGCGCTGTCATTAAAACGGCTAAAGCACAGTGTACAGTAAGTCCTTTAAAAGAGGGGGCCAGAAAGGGGGGGAGAGGGGGGGAAGGAGTGGAGACAACTTTTAAGAAGCCGGAGATACACGGCTGTGAAGCCCGGCGGACATTTAACGTTACCGGTCGGTTATTCTTGGTTCTGAAAACTACAGCTTACGTTTTGTTTTCCCAATGAGCCAATGAGATTCACCGGTCAGCACCGGCTACAACCTACGAGAGCCTCCGAGAACCTTCGACCTCCTGGCAACCCACCTACGGCACGAGAATTCTCGCTACTCTCCATGGCGGCTTCATTTCAGCCGCCGCTGATTTTTCAACATATTGAAAACTGTGCAGAGACCATAATGAGGCTGCGACCAGTTCCCAGAATGCAGGAACTCCTCACGACCATGAAGGCGACTCCCCGGCAACCACCCGGGAACGTGTGGCGACTGCATAGTCTCCTGCAGTCTGCTAAAAAGTTGCCTAAGTGGGACAGGCCCGTTAGACCTCTTCACTATCCGCACATACTGCCTGACATGCTGGGGCTGCTCTTCCAGTACTTTGCATGTCATGGCAGCGTGGAAATAGGCCCATCGTCCCAACTTGCTCATGCTGACCGAGATGCCCCATCTACACTGGTCCCCACCTGCCCGCGTTTGGCCCATATCCCTCTAAACATTTTCTGTCCATGTACCAGTCCATTTCATTGTTATAGTGCTTGCCTAGAAACAGGAGTAAAAGCAGGGATGTAATGCTGAGGGTTCGGTCAGGCTCTATAAGGCGCTGGTCAGGCCGCATTTGGAGTATTGTGGGCAATTCTGGGCCCCACATCTGAGGAAGGATGTGCCGGCTCTGGAGAGGGTCCAGAGGAGGTTTACAAGAACGATCCCAGGAACGAGTGGGTTAACATATGATGAGCGTCTGACGACACTGGGCCTGTACTCGCTGGAGTCTAGAACGATGAGGGGGGGGATCTCATTGAAACTTACCGAATAGTGAAAGACCTGGATAGAGTGGATGTGGAGAGGATGTTTCCACTAGTGGGAGAGTCTATGACTAGAGGACCGAGATGAGAAGGACTTTTTTCACACAGAGAGTGGTGGGTCTCTGGAACTCTCTGCCGCAGAGGGTAGTTGAGGCCAGTTCATTGCCTGTATTTAAGAGGGAGTTAGATGTGGCCCTTGTGGCTAAGGGGATCAGAGGGTATGGAGAGAAGGCAGGTACGGGATACTGAGTTGGATGATCAGCCATGATCATATTGAATGGCGGTGCAGGCTCGAAGGGCCGAATGGCCTACTCCTGCACCTAATTTCTATGTTTCTATGTTTCTAACAGCGGCGACCAGAAAGACACTACGACTCTTTGGGCGACTGAGGGGACCACTCACGACCAAACAGGCGACATGTCGCGGGGTGAAGCCTGTACGGTCGTGAGTAGTCGCCCAAAGAGTCGTACCTTATTCTGGTTGCCGCTGGAATTTCAACACATTGAACATTTACTCCGAAAATGTCGCGTAAGTGGGACAAGCCCATTAGACTTTAAACTTTACTTTCAAGATAGAGTGTGGAAACAGGTCGTTCGGCCCAACGCGTCTGGACCAACCAGCGATCACCCCGTACACCAGCGCTATCCTACACACCAGGGATAATTTTACGATACACAGAAGCCAATTAACCTGCAAACCTGCACGTCTTTGGAGTGTGGGAGGAAACCAGAGCACCTGTAGCAAACCCACGCAGAAGGCAGGTACGGGATACTGAGTTGGATGATTACATTGAATGGCGGTGCAGGCTCGAAGGGCCGAATGGCCTCCTCCTGCACCTATTTTTCTATGTTTCTATGTTTCTATGACAGCAGCTGGAGTCAGGATTGAACCCGGGTCTCTGGCGCTGTGAGGCAGCTCTACCCGCTGGTTTGGCCAGCGTGGCACACTGACCTTGTGACTCCAGGCATCCAAAGGCTGAGGCAGGGGAAGTAAGGACGAGTAGAGGCTGCTGGTCACGGAGCTGCTCATGGCGGGCAGCGCCCCGTACATCCCGTCCGTCACCGCCTGGAACGCAGCCACGCTGCCCGCGGAAAGGAAAACATCCCTGTGGAGAGACGGGCAGAGAGAGGATTCACCGCATGCCCGCACACATAGTACAATAATCACGGACCAGACTCACCCCTGCCCACTCCCTCTTCTCCCCTCTCCCATCAGGCAAGAGGTACAGATGTGTGAAAACGCACACCTCCAGATTCAGGGACAGTTTCTTACACATAGAAACATAGCAAATAGGTGCAGGAGGAGGCCATTCGGCCCTTCGAGCCAGCACCGCCATTCATTGTGATCATGGCTGATCGTCCCCTATCAATAACCTGTGCCTGCCTTCTCCCCATATCCCTTGACTCCACTAGCCCCTAGAGCTCTATCTAACTCTCTCTTAAATCCATCCAGTGATTTGGCCTCCACTGCCCTTTGTGGCAGGGAATTCCACTAATTCACAACTCTCTGGGTGAAAAAGTTTTTTCTCACTTCAGTCTTAAATGGCATCTCCTTTATTCTAAGGTTGGTAGGGACGGTAGGTTTTGGAGGTAGGTGTATGGGACAAGCTGCCAGAGGAGGTAGTTGAGGCACGGACAATCCCAACGCTTTAAGAAACATTTAGACAGGTACATGGGTAGGACAGGTTTAAAGGGATACCTTGCCTGATGCTATCGGGCAACTGAACCAAGCAGAGATCGGTCCTGACCACCCTATCTACCTCATTGGTGACCCTCGGACCATCTTTGATTATTTCGTTCAGTTTAGTTCAGAGATGCAGCGCGGGAGCAGGCCCTTCGGCCCACCGAGTCTGCGCCGACCAGCGATCCCCGCACGCTTACACTATCCTACACACACTAGGGACAATTTAGAATTATACCAAGCCAATTAATCTATGAACCTGTACGTCTTTGGAGTGCGGGAGGAAACTGGAGCACCCGGAGAAAACCCACGCAGGTCACGGGGAGAACCTACAAATTCTGTACAGACAGCACCCGTAGTCAGGATCGAACCCGGGTCTCTGGCGCTGTGAGGCAGCAACTCTACCGCAGTACCGCCCATACTAGACTTTACAGGATTACACAAAAAGCTGGAGAAACTCAGCGGGTGCAGCAGCATCTAAGGAGCGAAGGAGATAGGCGACGTTTCGTGTCGAGACCCTTCTTCAGACTGGTCAGGGATCAGGGAAACGAGAGATATAGACGGTGATGTGGAGAGATAAAGAACAATGAATGAAAGATATGCAAAAAAGTATCGGTGATAAAGGAAACAGGCCATTGTAAGCTGTTTGTGGTGTGAAAATGAGAAGCTAGTGCGACTTGGGTGGGGGGGGGGAGATGGAGAAGGAATGTCAGGGCCCGAGGGCTGAGGGAGAGGTGGGGAGGGGGAGGGGGCAGTCTGGGTTAACAGAATTGAGAACATTCAATAGACTTTACAGGACTTTATCTTGCACTAAACGTTATTCCCTTTATCCTCTATCCATACACTATCGATGACCCAATTGTAGCCGTGTATTGTCTTTCTGCTGACTGGGATAGCACGCAACAAAAGCTATTCACCGTACCTCGATACACGCGACAATAAACTAAACCCAATAACAGTGGCGCAGCGGTATAGTTACTGCCTCACAGCGCCAGAGTCTCGGGTTCCATCCTGACTACGGGTGCTGTCTGTACAGAATTTGTAGGTTCTCCCTGTGACCTGCGTGGGTTTTCTCCGGGTGCTCCTGAAAGAGTTGGTTATTAATTGATTGTTGTCATATTTAAGCTTTCCAATTGTAAAAGGCCAATTGTGATGCATGATGGGATTTGGACAACTCACATCGTGACAAGGGTTTTTTTTTAACTTAAGTTGAATAGTTCACAGCTCTCTCGCAAGGTTTTTTTTATATGTTGAAAAGTTCGCAGTTTTTTTACAAGTTTTTTATGTAAGTTGAAGAGGTTAATCAGATAAGAAGGGGCCCAGAAGATGCCATTGGGGTGTCTGGCTTTTGGCAAAGAGTGAAAAACAACTCCATATTTGGAGGTGGATGATGATTTTTTTGTACATGACATCATCCAATTTGTTTATATCTGTAGGTATATAAGCTTGAGTTCTCTGGTATTTCTTTGTGTGTGCTGCTGGAGATTCAGACGTGAAACTGTAGCCTCTGGATCCCTAGGTCCACACCCGTCAGACGTTAAATTAAAGCTTTGTATGGTCTTAAGTATTTGTACTTTGTCTATCTTTTTAAGTGAACTTTTACACTCCAGCTTCCTCCCACACTCCAAAGACGTACAGGTTCATAGGTTAATTGGCGGTATAGTTGCTGCCTCACAGCGCCAGAGTCTCGGGTTCGATCCTGATTACACGTGCTGTCTGTACAGAGTTTGTACCTTCCGGCCACACACTCATCTCTCCGCTGCCATCGGGTAGAAGGTACAGGAGCCTGAAACCTGCAACATCCAGGTTCGGGAACAGCCTCTTCCCCACAGCCATCAGGCTATTAAACTCACCATCAAACAAACTCTGACCCATAACAACCTATTGCACAGTATCTGTTTATTTATGTGCATATGTGTGGTCTATGCTATATGAACACACTGAAATGTTCTGTATTTATGCTTATAATATTCCGTTGTGCTGCAGCAAGCAAGAATGTCATTGTCCTATAGAAACATAGAAATTAGGTGCAGGAGTAGGCCATTCGGCCCTTCGAGCCTGCACCGCCTTCCAATATGATCATGGCTGATCATCCAACTCAGTATCCGGTACCTGCCTTCTCTCCATACCCCCTGATCCCCTTAGCCACAAGGGCCACATCTAACTCCCTCTTAAATATAGCCAATGAACTGGCCTCAACTACCCTCTGTGGCAGAGAGTTCCAGAGACCCACCACTCTCTGTGTGAAAAAAGTCCTTCTCATCTCGGTCCTAAAGGATTTCCCCCTTATCCTTAAGATGTGACCCCTTGTCCTGGACCTCCCCAACATCGGGAACAATCTTCCTGCATCTAGCCTGTCCAACCCCTTAAGAATGTTGTAAGTTTCTATAAGATCCCCTCTCAATCTCCTAAATTCTAGAGAGTATAAACCGAGTCTATGCAGTCTTTGTTCATAAGACAGTCCTGACATCCCAGGAATCAGTCTGGTGAACCTTCTCTGCACTCCCTCTATGGCAATAATGTCCTTCCACAGATTTGGAGACCAGAACTGTACGCAATACTCCAGGTGTGGCCTCACCAAGACCCTATACAACTGAAGTAGAACCTCCCTGTTCCCATACTCAAATCCTTTTGTTATGAAAGCTAACATACCATTCGCTTTGCTATGAAAGCTAACATACCATTCGCATGTCTTGTTTAAGACAAAAATGCTGGAGAAACTCAGCGGGTGAGGCAGCATCCATGGAGCGGGAATACGTCGCCTATTCCCTCCACAGACTCTGCCTCGCCCGCTGAAATAAAATGTCTTCATTGCTTGTTACAGCTGCAAAAACTCCTGGAGAGTATGGAATGTTACATGATCCGAGAAGTTCAGAAAAAGATTGCGAGAGAGTTGACCCTTGTCATGTCAGAGAGAGCCCGAGGAGAGGCATCACTGCCAACAGGTAAAGGATTTACAGAGGGACCACGCGCTGTCCACGGGGATTTCCAGGACCTCTGGGCACCACGGGGGGGTTGAATGCATCCTGGACAATAGACAATAGACAATAGGTACAGGAGTAGGCCATTCGGCCCTTCGAGCCAGCACCGCCATTCAATGTGATCATGGCTGATCATCCCCAATCAGTACCCCGTTCCTGCCTTCTCCCCATATCCCCTGACTCCGCTATCTTTAAGAGCCCTATCTAGCTCTCTCTTGAAAGCATCCAGAGAACCTGCCTCCACCGCCCTCTAAGGCAGAGAATTCCACAGACTCGCCACTCTCTGTGAGAAAAAGTGTTTCCTCGTCTCTGTTCTAAATGGCTTACTCCTTATTCTTAAACTGTGGCCCCTGGTTCTGGACTCCCCCAACATCGGGAACATGTTTCCTGCCTCTCGCGTGTCCAAACCCTTAACAATCTTATATGTTTCAATAAGATCCCCTCTCATCCTTCTAAACTCCAGAGCATACAAGCCCAGCCGCTCCATTCTCTCAGCATATGCCAGTCCCACCATCCCGGGAATTAACCTTGTAAACCTACGCTGCTCTCCCTCAATGGCAAGAATGTCCTTCCTCAAATTAGGGGGCCAAAACTGTACACAATACTCCAGGTGTGGTCTCACTAGGGCCCAGTACAACTGCAGAAGGACCTCTTTGATCCTATAACTCTTGTTATAAATGCCATTCGCTGTCGTCACTGCCTGCTGTACCTGCATGCTTACTTTCATTGACTGATGTACAAGGACCCCCAGATCCCGTTGTACTTCCCCTTTTCACAACTTGACGCCATTTAGATAATAATCTGCCTTCCTGTATTTCCTACCAAAGTGGATAACCTCGCATTTACTGTAACATAGCTGAATAGTGTTAAAGAAGGAACTGCAGATGCTGGAGAATCGAGGGTTACACAAAAAGCTGGAGAAACTCAGCGGGTGCAGCAGCATCTAAGGAGCGAAGGAGATAGGCGACGTTTCGGGTCGAGACCCTTCTTCAGACTGGTCAGGGATCAGGGAAACGAGAGATATAGACGGTGATGTGGAGAGATAAAGAACAATGAATGAAAGATATGCAAAAAAGTATCGATGATAAAGGGAACAGGCCATTGTAAGCTGTTTGTGGTGTGAAAATGAGAAGCTAGTGCGACTGGGGGGGGGGGGGGGGGGGGGGAGATAGAGAAGGAATGCCAGGGCCCGAGGGCTGAGGGAGAGGTGGGAAGGGGAGGAGGCAGCCAGGGTTAACAGAATTGAGAAAATTCAATGTTTAAGCCCAGAGGATGCAGACTCCCCAAGCGGAATATGAGGTGCTGTTCCTCCAACTTGCGGTGTTGCTCACTCTTAGTATATATTGTTTGTCTCGTATTATGCTGGTGGGTTCTGTTTTTGGTTTTATTGTATTGTAATTATTATTTTTAATAATTGAATACATTTTTTGATTAAAATCAAAACAGGTATTTATTTTTTAATATATATATTTATTTACCCTCATAAAACGCCACCTCTCCTTCTCATCGGTAGGTAAGCAGTGAATTAGCAAACACATATTATGATAGCATTATTTCATGTACAACAATCATACATTATTAATATTATCAAATGAATCATATTTTTTTTAATAAAGAGAAAGAAAAATAAAGTAAAAATCAAAAAGCACTCATAAAGAATGGAATTTACCATTTATACATCATTGGAGATAAGATCAAGGAATATAGCATAGGTAAAGAATTTAATATTTGATGTTCATTACTAGGCACCATGTTATAAGAAAGATTCTTGATCAGTACAGGTGTCATAGGCTATGGGGAGAAGGCAGGAGAATGGGGTTAGGATAGATCAGCCATGATTGAATGGTGTGGTAGACTTGATGGGCCGAATGGCCTCATTCTACTCCTTTTCCTTATGACCTTGTGTCGTCAACCTGGAAAGGGATCTAGGGAGTTCATTGAAAGTGGCATTGCAGTGTGGATAGGGTGGTCAAGAAGGCTTTTGGAAGTCCTGCTGCAGTTGTATAAGATATTGGTCAAGCCACATTTGGAGTATTGTGCTCAGTTCTGGGCACCGTGTTATTTGAAAGATGCTCTCAGGCTGGAAAGGGTGCAGAGAGGATTTACGAGGATGTTGCCAGGACTAGCGGGTGTGAGCTATAGGGAGAGGTTGAGTAGGCTGGGGCCCTATTTCTTGGAGCGCAGGAGGATGAGGGGTGATAGAAACATAGAAACATAGAAACATAGGTGCAGGAGTAGGCCATTCGGCCCTTCGAGCCTGCACCGCCATTCAATGTGATCATGGCTGATCATCCAACTCAGTATCCCGTACCTGCCTTCTCTCCATACCCCCTGATCCCTTTAGCCACAAGGGCCACATCTAACGCCCTCTTAAATATAGCCAATGAACTGGCCTCAACTACCTTCTGTGGCAGAGAATTCCAGAGACTCACCACTCTCTGTGTAAAGAATGTTTTCCTCATTTCGGTCCTAAAGGATTTCCCCCTTATCCTTAGGCTGTGACCCCTTGTTCTGGACTCCCCCAACATCGGGAACAATCTTCCAGCATCTAGCTTGTCCAACCCCTTAAGAATTTTGTAAGTTTCTATAAGATCCCCCCTCAATCTTCTAAATTCCAGCGAGTACAAGCCGAGTCTGTCCAATCTTTCCTCATATGAAAGTTCTGACATCCCAGGAATCAGTCTGGTGAATCTTCTCTGTACCCCCTCTATGGCAAGGATGTCTTTCCTCAGATTTGGAGACCAAAACTGTACGCAATACTCCAGGTGTGGCCTCACCAAAACCCTGTACAACTGCAGTAGAACCTCCCTGCTCCTATACTCAAATCCTTTCGCTATGAATGCTAACATACCATTTGCTTTCAGGGTGGTCAAGAAGGCTTTTGGCTCTTTGGCCTTCACCAGTCAGAGTATGGAAGTTGGGAAGTCCTGCTGCAGTTGTATAAGATATTGGTCAAGCCACATTTGGAGTATTGTGTTCAGTTCTGGGCACCGTGTTATTTGAAAGATGCTCTCAAGCTGGAAAGGGTGCAGAGAGGAGTTACGAGGATGTTGCCAGGACTAGAGGGTGTGAGCTATAGGGAGACGTTGAGTAGGTTGGGGCCCTATTTCTTGGAGCGCAGGAGGGTGAGGGGTGATCTTATAGAGGTCATGAGCGGAATAGATCGGGTAGAGTCTCTGGCCCAGAGTAGGGGAATCGAGGAGGTTTAGGGTGGTGGGGGATATATTTAGTAGGAACCTGAGGGGTAACTTTGTTACACCAAGGATGGTAGGTGTATGGAATGAGGAGGTTGAGACAGGTACTATCATAACTTTGAAGACATTGCAACAGGCGTATGGACAGGAAAGGTTTAGAGGGAATCGAGCCAAGCGCGGGCAGGTGGGACTAGTCATGGGACATGTCGGTCGGTGTGGGCAAGTTGGGTTGACGTTCTTTAGTTAGTGTAGTGTAGTGTCCAAGAGATGGCGGGAAGACGTTTTGGCTGAAACCCGACTGCCTAGTGCATGTGAGTGCCTCTGATATTTAAATCTATTCCCACAGCAGCAAATATATACCATATAACCATATAACAATTACAGCACGGAAACAGGCCTTCTCGGCCCTTCCAGTCCGTGCCGACCATTTATTTTCCCCTAGTCCCATCTACCTGCACTCAGACTATACCCCTCAATTCCCTTCCCGTCCATGTACCTATCCACTTTACTTTTAAATGTTAAAATCGATCCTGCCTCCATCACTTCCGCTGGAAGATCATTCCACACAACCACCACTCTCTGAGTAAAGAAGTTCCCCCTCATGTTACCCCTAAACTTCTGTCCCTTAATTCTCATGTCATGCCCTCTTGTTTGAATCTTCCCTACCCTCAATGGGAAAAGCTTATCCACATCAACTCTGTCTATCCCTTTCATCATTGTAAAGACTTCGATCAAGTCAACCTTCTGCGCTCCAAAGAATAAAGACCCAACTTGTTTCTATATCTCATATTATTCTATCTCATTTTCGCTGATGTAATTATGATCAAAAAAACTAGTTATGCACTGTAATAATGTTCAAAATTAAAACCAATGTATTGTTTTTTTAAATTTAAATGGTGTACAATTTTGGTCACCCAATTATAGGAAGGATGTCAACAAAATAGAGAGGGTACAGAGGAGATTTACTAGAATGTTGCCTGGGTTCCAGCAGCTAAGTTACAGAGATAGGTTGAATAAGTTAGGTCTTTATTCTCTGGAGCGCAGAAGGTTAAGGGGGGACTTGATAGAGGTCTTTAAAATGATGAGAGGGATAGACAGAGTTGATGTGGACAAGCTTTTCTCTTTGAGAATAGGGAAGATTCAAACAAGAGGACATGACATGAGAATTAAGGGACAGAGGTTTAGGGGTAACATGAGGGGGAACTTCTTTACTCAGAGAGTGGTAGCGGTGTGGAATGAGCTTCCAGTGGAAGTGGTGGCGGCAGGTTCGTTGGTATCATTTAAAAATAAATTGGATAGGCATATGGATGAGAAGGGTATGGAGGGTTATGGTATGAGTGCAGGCAGGTGGGACTAAGGGAAAAATGTTGTTCGGCACGGCCTTGAAGGGCCGAGATGGCCTGTTTCCGTGCTGTCATTGTTATATGGTTAATTTTTTTTTAAAAATAATATAAATAAAATAAATAGGGTGCATTAAGAATAATATAATACAACTTCTGTTTTTGAATTTAACAATAAAAAAGTAATATAAGCAAAAAGAGAGAAAAAGAAAGTTAGGTAAGGTGGCGAAAGTGAAAAGTACAAGAAAGAGAGAGAGAGGAGGAGAGATATTAAAAAATAATAAAAGATGATAAAAGGAATAAGAAATGGAAGGGATGTTGCTACTTTGGATCTTTACGCACCCCTCGCCCGGTTCTGAAACAATTTATTTTCAGGGTAATGTTAGAAACATAGAAACATAGACAATAGGTGCAGGATTCGGCCCTTCAAGCCTGCACCGCCATTCAATGTGATCATGGCTGATCATCCCCAACTCAGTATCCCGTACCTGCCTTCTGTCCATACCCCCTGATCCCCTTAGCCACAAGGGCCACATCTAACTCAAACAAGAGGGCATGACATGAGAATGAAGGGACCGAGGTTTAGGGGTAACATGAGGGGGAACTTCTTTACTCAGAGAGAGGTCAAGTCAAAGTCAAACAAACGTTATTGTCATTTAGAAATACATTGATATATGCAGTTCCAAACAAAATTACGTTGCATTTGGCTGTGTGGAATGATCTTCCAGCAGAAGTGGTAGAGGCAGGATCGATTTTAACATTTAAAAGTAAAGTGGATAGGTATATGGACGGGAAGGGAATGGAGGGGTATGGTCTGAGTGCAGGTAGATGGGACTAGGGGAAAATAAATGGTCGGCACGGACTGGAAGGGCCGAGAAGGCCTGTTTCCGTGCTGTAATTGTTATATGGTTATATGGTTAATAGACAACTCCCTTGAGGCCTACTCCTGCACCATTCGGCCCTTCGAGCCAGCACCGCCATTCATCATCCCCAATCAGTACCCCGTTCCTGCCTTCTCCCCATATCCCCTGACTCCGCTATCTTTAACAACGGCCTACTCCTATTGCCTATTGTCTATTATTTGGCCCATATCCCTCGAAACCCTTCCACACAGGACATTGGTTCGGCTGCATTTGGGGTATGGCGTGCAGTCCTGGTCACCCCATTGCAGGAAGGATGTGGAGGCTTTGTCGAGGTTGTGGAGGAGGTTCACCGGAATGATGCCTGGGTCACTGGGTATTAGCGACAGGGAAAGGTTGGACACACTCGAGCCATTTTCTCCGGGGCACGGGAGGTTGCGGGCGGATCTGATCGAGGTGCTTTGAATACAATGATTACAAAGGGTGAAAACTGCAGCGTGCACTTGCAATTCCTCTTTCCTGCAGATGATTGGAAACACGCAGTCATGACAGAAAACTTCCCCATTGCAAGGCCTCAGATCGTGGAGTCATTTGTTCAGAGGCTGAAAGAACGTTCGTGTGGGACAGAGAATGAGGTAAGGAACGAACTCAACTTCCCAGACGGTAAAAAATCTCTAGATAAGCAATGAAGGTAGACAAAACTGCTGGGGAAACTCAGCGGGTGAGGCAGCATCTATGGAGCGAAGGAATGGGTGACGTTTCTGGTCGAGACCCTTCTTCAGACTGATGTGGGGGTGGGGGGGGCGATTAGAAGAAAGGAAGAGGCGGAGACAGTGGGCTGTGGGAGAGCTGGGGAGGGGAGGGGAAGGAGGGAGAAAGCAGGGACTACCTGAAATTGGAGAAGTCAATGTTCATACCGCCGGGGTGTAAACTGCCCAAGTGAAATATGAGGTGCTGCTCCTCCAATTTGCAGTGGTCCTCACTCTGGCCATGGAGGAGGCCCAGGACAGAAAGGTTGGATTCAGAATGGGAGGGGGAGTTGAAGTGCTGAGCCACCGGGAGATCGGGTTGGTTATTGCGGACCGAGCGGAGGTGTTGGGCGAAGCGATCGCCGAGCCTGCGCTTGATCTCACTGATGTAGAGCAGCTGACACCTAGAGCAGCGGATGCAATAGATGAGGTTGGAGGAGGTGCAGGTGAACCTCTACCGCACCTGGAAAGACTGCTTGGGTCCTTGGATGGGGTCAAGGGGGGAGGTAAAGCGACAAGTGACAAGATAAACAATGGTCTACTTGTGACCCATTAGTTGCTAGGATTGTTTCTGAAGTCAAGAGTTCAGGGAGGCACAGTGGCGCAGCGGTAGAGTCGCTGCCTCACAGCGCCAGAGACCCAGGTTCCATCCTGACTATGGATGCCATCCTGACTACTTTGTGCGTTCTCCCCGTGACCTGCGTGGGTTTTCTCCGGGTGCTCTGGTTTCCTCCCGCACTCCAAAGACGTACAGATTTGTAGGATAATTGGCATCTGTTCATTGTAAATTGTCCCTAGTGGGTAGGATAATGCGAGTGTGCGGGGTGATCCCGACTACGGGTGCCGTCTGTACGGAGTTTGCACGTTCTCCCCGTGACCTGCGTGAGTTTTCACCAAGATCGTCGGTTTCTCTGCCTCAGAGGGCGGTGGAGGCCGGTTCTCTGGATGCTTTCAAGAGCGAGCTAGATAGGGCTCTTAAAAATAGAGCCAATCTCTGCCACAGAAGGTAGTTGAGGCCAGTTATTGGCTATATTTAAGAGGGCGTTAGATGTGGCACTTGTGGATAAAGGGATCAGGGGGTATGGAGAGAAGGCAGGTACGGGATACTGAGTTGGATGATCAGCCATGATCATATTGAATGGCGGTGCTGGCTCGAAGGGCCGAATGGCCTCCTCCTGCACCTATTTTTCTGTGTTTTACTATGTTTCTATAGCGGATTCAGGGGATATGGGGAGGAGGCAGGAACGGGGTACTGATTGGCGATGATCAGTCATGATCACATTGAATGGTGGTGCTGGCTCGATGGGCTGAATGGCCTACTCCTGCACCTATTGTCTATTGTCTATTGCTTCCTCCCACACACCAAAGACGTGCAGGTTTGTAGGTTAATTGGCTTGGTACACATGTAAACTGTCCCTGGAGTGTGTAGGATAGTGTTAGTGTGCGGGGATCGCTGGGCAGCATGAACCCGGTGGGCCGAAGGGCCTGTTTCCACCCTGTATCTCAAAAACTAAACCAAAACTATTCACTGGAGTTTAGTCATTGCTGACAGATGAATGTTGATAGAGTTGGGATCATATTTCCTGTTGGTGGACTGGGGGAAAGGAATTCTGGCAACCAATGATATTGATGAACAGAGAACAGAATTAGTTCAATTCGGTTCAGTTTAGTTTATTGTCACGTGTACCGAGGTACAGTGAAAAGCTTTTGTTGCGTGCTAACCAGTCAGCGGAAAGACTATACATGATTACAATCCAGCCATTTACAGTGTATAGATACATGATAAGGGAATAACGTTTAGTGCAAGGTAAAGCCAGCAAAGTCTGATTAAGGATAGTCCAAAGATTACCGATGAGGTGGATAGTAGTTCAGGACCGCTCTCTAGTTGTGGTAGGACCGTTCAGTTGCCTGATAACAGCTGGGAAGAAACTGTCCCTGAATCTGGAGGTGTGCGTTTTCACACTTCTGTACCTTTTGCCCGATGGGAGAGGGGAGAAGAGGGAGTGGCCGGGGCGCGACTGGTCCTTACAATGTCCTTATAACGTATTATAAATACAAAGGTTATCCACTTTGGTAGCAAGAACAAGAAGGCAGAATATGATATGAATGGAGTCAAGTTGGGTAAAGGGGAAATACAACGGGATCTGGGGGGTCCTCGTTCATCAGTCACTGACAGTAAGCATTGCAGGTGCAGCAGGCAGTGAAGCTAGTGGCATGTTACATAGAAACATAGAATATAGGTGCAGGAGGAGGCCATTCGGCCCTTCGAGCCAGCACCGCCATTCATTGTGATCATGGCTGATCGTCCGCTATCAATAACCCGTGCCTGCCTTCTCCCCATATCCCTTGACTCCACTAGCCCCCAGAGCTCTATCCAACTCTCTCTTAAATGTTGGCCTTTATAACAACAGGAGTTGAGTATAGGAGCAAAGAGGTCCTTCTGCAGTTGTACAGAGCCCTAGTGAGACCACACCTGGAGTATTGTGTGCAGTTTTGGTCTCCAAATTTGAGGAAGGACATTCTTGCTATTGAGGGAGTGCAGCGTAGGTTCACAAGGTTAATTCCTGGGGTGGCGGGACTGTCATATGCTGAGAGAATGGAGCGGCTGGGCTTGTATACATTGGAATTTAGAAGGATGAGAAGAGATTTTATTGAAACATATAAGATTATTAACAGATTTGACACGCTAGAGGAAGGAAACATGTTCCCAATGTTGGGGGAGTCCAGACCAGGGGCCACAGTTTAAGAATAAAGGGTAGGTCATTTAGAATGGAGATGAGGAGAAACTTTTTCACCCAGAGAGTGGTGAGTCTGTGGAATTCTCTGTGTCAGAAGGTAGCGGAGGCCAATTCTCTTGATACTTTCAAGAAAGAGTTAGATGGAGCTCTTAAAGATAGCGAAGTCAGGGGATATGGGGAGAGGCAGGAACGGGGTACTGATTGGGGATGATCAGCCATGATCACAGTGAATGGCGGTGCTGGCTCGAAGGGCCGAATGGCCTGCTCCTGCACCTGTTGTCTATAATGTTTTGATATGTTTGCCAGATTACGTTCAGCAAAGATCACTTGAGTGACTGCCTCCTGAAGCTGGCCTGTGACGTGATGGCAAGGGAGCGCAGTAATTTTGAGACCTATTCCATGTTCTATGAGAACATTCTCCGCCGGGAGCACCAGCTGCTCTATCAGAAGGAACAGGTGAGGACGCGCGGACAGAGGTCAAGTGGCCGTACAGTCATACCTATGAAAAGCAACAAGAACACACAAAACACATTTTAACGTGAACATCCACCTCAGTGACTCCTCCACATTCCTCACTGTGATGCAAGGGGGCCTCGAGCCTGCTGTTGACGGGGCGATCTTGGTGCGGTTTTGGAGCTTCCCGAAGTCGGTCTCTTACCCGAGACTGCGAGGTCCTTGATGTTTATTGTCACGTGTACCGAGGCACAGTGAAAAGTTTTCATAGCTGGGGACATATTGGCAATTTGGGGCGAAGGGCCAGTTTCCACGCTGTATCACCCTATGGCGCTACCCGTCAGACTAGGGGCAATTTAGAGTGTTATCATGCCTTAAGGGCCTGTCCCACCAGCATGCAACTCCATGCGATGAACGCGACCTAACGTGGTCGCTTGAGCCGTCCGGCGTCGCGGGGCCGGTCCCACTTCGATCGCCGGAGCCGTGTGGAATTGTGCGGAGTTCGTCCCGACATCGCGCGGGGCTCCGAAAAACTGACTATGTCCAAAGATTCCGCGCGGCAACGGCTTGTCGGCTCGCAGTCGCCTCGACGCATTACACACCGCCCCGACGTCGTGCCTCCGTGAACCTATCTGTAGGTGCCTCCGTGACCCTCTCTGTGTGTGGCTCCGTGGCCCTCTGTGTGTGTGCCTCTGTACCCCTCTCTGTGTGCCCCTCTCTGTCCTGGCGAACTTACCTCTAAGACTTCGCTCCAAGTTCGCCTCACTTTGCGCCGCGTTGCGCCACTCACCCGACCTTCGCGCAGCCCCTACTGCCGGTTTGGTCGCGCTTGCCGCATGCAGGCGCATGCTGGTGGGAACGGCCCTGTACAGGGGATCACCCGACCTCCGCGCGGCCCCCGCTTCTAGTTTGATCGCGTTCATCGCATAGAGTTGCATGCTGGTGGGACAGGCCCTTTAGTGTCTATCAGTAGAAGATGTTCCTGAGGGGATTATGCCACCGGGTCACTGACCCCATTTAAGGTGAGCACTCCAGTCACTTGAGCCGAGGAAACTAAGGGCCAAGTGGGGCAGCACGGTGGCGCCACAGACCCAGGTTCCATCCTGGACAACGGGTGCTGTCTGCATGGAGTTAGACAGACAATAGACAATAGGTGCAGGAGGAGGCCATTCGGCCCTTCGAGCCAGCACCGCCATTCAATGTGATCATGGCTGATCATCCCCAATCAGTACCCCGTTCCTGCCTTCTCCCCATATCCCCTGACTCCACTATCTTTAAGAGCCCTATCTAGCTCTCTCTTTAAAGCATCCAGAGAACCGGCCTCCACCGCCCTCTGAGGCAGAGAATTCCACAGACTCACAACTCACTGTGAGGAAAAAGTGTTTCCTCGTCTCCGTTCTAAATGGCTTACCCCTTATTCTTAAACTGTGTGGCCCCTGGTTCTGGACTCCCCCAACATCGGGAACATGTTTCCTGCCTCTAGCGTGTCCAAACCCTTAACAATCTTGTATGTTACAATAAGATCCCCTCTCATCCTTCTAAACTCCAGAGTGTACAAGCCAGAGTTTGGGCGTTCTCCCCATGACTGCGTGGGTTTTCTCCGGGCCCTCCGGTTTCCTCCCACACTCGAAAGACGTGCGGGTTTGTAGGTTAATTGGCTTCAGTAAAATTGTAAATTGTCCCCAGTGTGTGTAGGATGGTGCTAGTGTGCGGGGTGATCGCTGGTCGGTGCGAAGGGCCTGTTTCCGCGCTGTATCTCTAAACTAAACTAAAGTGCTGGGAGACCGGAGGGTGCGTTGTCATGTTGGGACAAATAACCAGTTTCTATGCTGAATGAGTCTGGACCACAAGACACGGGAGCGTCACACATATGTTCTAGCAGCAGAATTAGGCCATTCGGCCCATCGAGTCTACTCCGCCATTCAATCATGGCTGATCTATCTCTCCCTCTCAACCCCATTCTCCTGCCTTCTCCCCATAACCCCTGACACCCGCACTAATCTAGAATCTGTCCAATCTTCACCTTAAAAATACCCAATGACTTGGTCTCTCCAGCCATCTGTGGCAATTGATTTGGTTATCGGAGCAAAGAGGTCCTTCTGCAGTTGTACAGAGCCCTAGTGAGACCACACCTGGAGTATTGTGTGCAGTTTTGGTCCCCTAATTTGAGGAAGGACATTCTTGCTATTGAGGGAGTGCAGCGTAGGTTTACAAGGTTAATTCCCGGTGTGGCGGGATGAGGAAAGATTGGAAAGACCGGGCTTGTATTCACCAGAATTTAGGATGAGGGGGGATCTAGAAACGTATAAAATTATAAAAGGACTGGACAAGCTAGATGCAGGAAAAATGTTCCCAATGTTGGGTGAGTCCAGAACCAGGGGCCACAGTCTTAGAATAAAGGGGAGGCCATTTAAGACTGAGGTGAGAAAAAACGTTTTCACCCAGAGAGTTGTGAATTTGTGGAATTCCCTGCCACAGAGGGCAGTGGAGGCCAAATCACTGGATGGATTTAAAAGAGAGAGAGATAGATAGAGCTCTAGGGGGTAGTGGAATCAAGGGATACGGGGAGAAGGCAGGCACGGGTTATTGATTGAGGACTATCAGCCATGATCACAATGAATGGTGGTGCTGGCTCGAAGGGCCGAATGGCCTCCTCCTGCACCTATTTTCTATGTTTCTAATTGGCCCTCATGTGTAGGGAGTGGATGAGAAAGTGGGATAGTGTAACATTGGTGTTATCAGGTGATCGATGGTCGGCATGGATTTGTTAGACTGAAGGAGTCAAGAACCGGGGGGGGGCATGGATTTACGTTGAGAGCAGAAATATTTAATAGGAACCCGAGGGACAACTTTTCCACACAAGAGGGTGGTGGGTAAATGGAACCATCTGCCAGAGAAGGTAGCTGAGGCTTAAGTTCATGTCATCGCCTCAGAATTAGGCCATTCAACCCGTCGAGTCTACTCCGCCATTCAATCGCGATCTATCTCTCCCTCTCAACCCCATTCTCCTGCCTTCTCCCCATAGCCCCTGACACCCGCACTAATCAAGAATCTATCTAGCTCCACCTTAAAAATACTCGATGACTTGGCCTACATAGCTGTCTGTGGCAAAGAATTCCACAAATTCACCACTATCTGACTAAAGAAATTCCTCCTCATCTCCTTTCCAAAGGTAGGTCCTTAAATTCTGAGGCTGGGGCCTCTGGTCCTCGACTCTCCACATCCACTCTATCCAGGCCTTTCCCTATTCGCTTATACTTTCACCATTTAGACCAATTTCTCTCTGGGGATGAATAAAGTTCTATCTTGTCGTATAGATTTATAAAACTGGGGAAGTTAATTTGTTAATATTTTGCAAGATGTGTTTTATTTCTTAGGAGCTGAAGGGAATGCAGCAATCTCAAACATCTTCAACAGGAGCTGAATCCCAGGTAATAAGACACCTCGATAACTGCTTTAACGGCCATCGTGTCTGAATCTAACGTGCAGAATCTAGATAGAGGCAGGAAACATGTTCCCGATGTTGGGGGAGTCCAGAACCAGGGGCCACAGTTTAAGAATAAGGGGGAAGCCTTTTACAACGGAGACGAGGAAACACTTTTTCTCACAGAGAGTGGTGAGTCTGTGGAATTCTCTGCCTCAGAGGGCGGTGGAGGCCGGTTCTCTGGATGCTTTCAAGAGAGAGCTAGATAGGGCTCTTAAAGATAGCGGAGTCAGGGGGATATGGGGAGAAGGCAGGAACGGGGCACTGATTGGGGATGATCAGCCATGATCACATTGAATGACAGTGCTGGCTCGAAGGGCCGAATGGCCTACTCCTGCGCCTATTGTCCATTGTCCAATGACGTTTCGGGTTGAGACCATTCTTCTATAATCAATACTGATGAAGAGTTAGGAGCAGGAAGGGCTCTGATCGTAGTCTCATCGCTGATATCGTTGCTCCCGATGGAATTGCATGTTGTGAATTATCAGTGCTGCCTGACTTCCGTGTTGGTCTTGATTAAGAAAGAACTGCAGATGCTGGTAAAATCGAAGGTAGACACAAGATGCTGGAGTAACTCAGCGGGACAGGCAGCATCCATGGAGAGAAGGAATGGGCGATGTTTCGGGTCGAGACCCTTCTTCAGGCTGATGTGAGGGGACGGGCGGGGACACCCGCCATAGATGCTGCCCCCCCCCCCCCCCCCCCCAGCTGAGTTACTCTGGCATTTTGTGTCAATCTCCATGTTGGTCTTGTTCTCTCCCCTCCACACAGCTGGCCGACTTCAGTCATCAGATCATTATCGAGATCACAGCCCTCCACGCAAAGCTGGCCAACCTCCAAGAGGAGAACTCCACCCTGAAGGAGGAGGTGAGGAGGGAGGTGAGGCAGGAGTACGATGCTCTGGTCAGGAACCTGTTTGCATCCAGCTTTGCACTGAAGGTATGTCATGGTGAAGCAGTATTAAAGCATCGGTGTCTGTGTGTGTGACTGTGTGTGTGAGTGACTGTGTATGACTGTCTGTGTGTGTGTGTGACTGTGTGAGTCTGTGACTGTGTGTGACTGTGTGTGTGTGACTGTGTGTGTGTGACTGTGTGTGTGTGACTGTGTGTGTGTGACTGTGTATGTGTGACTGTGACTGTGTGTGTGTGTGTGACTGTGTGAGACTGTGTGTGAGTGTGTGTGTGACTGTGTGTGTGTGACTGTGTGTGTGTGTGTCTGTGTGAGTGTCTGTGTGTGAGTGTGTGTGTCTGTGACTGTGTGTGTGTGTGTCTGTGTGTGTGTGACTGTGTGTGTGTGTCTGTGTGAGTGTCTGTGTGAGTGTGTGTGTGACTGTGTGTGTGTGTCTGTGACTGTGTGTGTGTGTGTGTCTGTGACTGTGTGTGTGTGTTTGTCTGTGACTGTGTGTGTGACTGTGTGTCCGTGACTGTGTGTGTGACTGTGTGTGTGTGACTGTGTGTGTGAGACTATCTGTGTGTGTCTGTCAGTGTGTGTATGACTGTGTGTGTGTGAGTCTGTGTATGACTGTGTGACTGTGTGTGTGTGTCTGTGTATGACTGTGTGTCTGTGTGTGTGACTGTGTGTGTGCCTGTGTATGAGACTATGTGTGTCAGTGTGAGACTGTGTGTGTGAGTCTGTGTGTGACTGTGTGTGTGAGTGTGAGTGTGTGAGACTGTGTGTGACTGTGTGTGTGAGTCTGTGTGTGTCTGTGTGTGAGACTGTGTGTGTGTGTGAGTCTGTGTATGACTGTGACTGTGTGTGACTGTGTGAGACTGTGTGTGTCAGTGTGAGACTGTGTGTGTGAGACTGTCTGTGTGTGTGTGTGAGTGTGTGAGTCTGTGTGTGAGTGTGTGTGTGAGATTGTGTATGAGTCTGTGTGTGTGTGTCTGTGTGTGTGAGACTGTGGGTTTTCTCCGAGATCTTTCGGTTTCCTCCCACACTCCAAAGACGTACAGGTATGCAGGTTAATTGGCTTGTTGTATAAATATAAAATTGTCCCTACTGTGTGTAGGACCGTGTCAAAGTGCGGGGATCGCTGGTCGGTGCGGATGCGGTGGGCTGAAGGGCCTGTTTCGTCACTGTATTTCTAAACTAAACTAAAGATCCTGCTACAAATTTAGAACCATCTTCACTATCTGCAATCCTGCCCAAATGTGCTCATTGCTGTAAATGCCTCAACCATTGGCTCCACCTGCAAGGTGGCGCAGCGGTAGAGTTGCTGCAAACTAAAGGACCTGTCCCACCAGCATGCAACTCCATGCGATTAGCGCGACCTAACGTGGTCGCTTGAGCCGTCCGGCGTCGCGGGGCCGGTCCCACTTCGATCGCCGGAGCCGTGCGGAATTGTGCGCAGTTCGTCCCGACATCGCGCGGGGCTCCGAAAAACTGACTGTGTTCAAAAATTCCGCGCGGCAACGGCTTGTCGGCTCGCAGTCGCCTCGACGCATTACACACCGTCTCGACATCGTGCCTCCGTGAACCTATCTGTAGGTGCCTCCGTGACCCTCTATGTGTGTGGCTCCGTGGCCCTCTGTGTGTGTGCCTCTGTGCCCCTCTCTGTGTGCCCCTCTCTGTCCTGGCGAACTTACCTTTAAGACTTCGCTCCAAGTTCGCCTCACTTTGCGCCGCGTTGCGCCACTCACCCGACCTCCGCGCGGCCCCCGCTTCTAGTTTGATCGCGCTCATCGCAGGGAATCGCATGCTGGTGGGAACGGCCCTGTACAGCGAATGCAGCGCCGGAGACCTGGGTTCGATCCTGACTGCGGGTGCTGTCTGTACAGAATTTGCACGTTCTCCCTGTGACCTGCCTGGGTTTTCTCCGAGATCCTTGCTCTCCTCCCACACTCCAAAGACGTCCAGGTTTGCAGGTTGATTGGCTTTGGTAAATGTAAATTGTCCCTAGAGTGTGTGTGTGTGTGTGTGTGTGTGTGTGTGTGTGTGTAGGATGGTGCCAGTGTGCGGGGATCGCTGGTCTGTGCGGACTCGGTGGGCTGAAGGGCCTGTTTCCACGCTGTTTCTCCAAAAACTAAAAACTAGGGGCTAGTGGAGTCAAGGGGATATGGGGAGAAGGCAGGAACGGGGTACTGATTGGGGACGATCAGCCGCGATCACAATGAATGGCGTTGCTGGCTCGAAGGGCCGAATGGCCTACTCCTGCACCTATTCTCTATGTTTCTACGTATAATATTAATGTGTGTGTTGCCAGTGCCTGTATGATGTATGTTCAATAGTGTTTTATTTGTCACGTGGGTGACTGCGCAGTGAGATTAATTTTGGCACCATTATTCAAAGTCCAAAGTGCGGTCGGCCCACGCGCTCGATGTACGGGAGCGTGTTCCCGTAAACCGACGTCCCTCTGCCCTCCTCGCCCGGCTGTCTTTGTGTCCCGTGGGCGCCTCCTGCTGGAGCCGTTCCCCCGGTTCACCCTCCCACCGGCCCTCGCTCCGCGCGTCCCACGTCTCCGGCGGCTCCGAGCGACCGTCCAACGAACCTTCGGGCGAGTTCCCGGTCATAGAGTGATACAGTGTGGAAACAGGCCCTTTGGCCCAACTTGCCCACACCCGCCAACAATGTCCCAGCTACACTAGTCCCACCTGCCCGCGTTTGGTCCATATCCCTCCAAACCCGTCCTATCCATGTACCTGTCTAACTGTTTCTTAACTGTTGGGATAGTCCCAGCCTCAACTACCTCCTCTGGCAGCTAGTTCCAAACACCCA
>OY740785.1:116298494-116397811 GCA_963514005.1 Raja brachyura
TGACCATCTTGTAGGTGAGTTTTGCCAAAGGGAGTCCCGTGTTTGGTGTCCATCCTCGCAGCATAGTCAAGACTGTGCTGATATCCCAAATATGGCTATATCTGGCCCTGGGGGGATTAGAATTGAATATTCCCCTCATAAATTTGGATACTAGAGGATGTGACCCAATTCCCAATTGGTCACTCCCCTTGCCCAAGTAGGATGATAGGGCACTCCTGGCACAGTTAATGGCACTGTAGCTCAAACCTTCATCGAAATGAAGGGTAGCCAAAAATTCCAGCACTTCCGTTATGGTGGCGGTTTCATATGTCGTGTTGGCTGTGACGCAGAATCCTTCCCATTTCCTGATGTAGGTCAGGTACTGCTTTCTTGTGGACTCTCTGCAGGCTGCTGTGATGGTATCAATGGTCCTGTTGGAGAGTCCGAATCCGTGAAGTGGCCGTTTTAAAATCTGCAAATTAACAAGTCCATGCGGTCATGACATGGATGACATTCTCCTGTAACAGGATGAACGAGCAGGCTTGGTCTTTTGTTCACCCTGATACAGGGTTCTGTGGCCATCTTCTGTACCATAGGGAACCATGGTTGGGTAGGCCAGTCGGGCACCACCAAAATACCCGATGCAGAGTCTTGCTTTATTTTCTGCAAGACCCGACTGATGAGGCAGAAAGGGGGAAATGCATAGCAAAATAGATCCCCCCAATGTAGCGAGAAGGCATCCATCGCTACTGCCCCCGGGTCTGGCTCCCAAGCAACATATGTTGGTAGTTGGTGATTTAATCTGGACGCGAAAAGGTCGATATCTGGTGTTCCATAACGTTCTACAATATCTGAAAACACATTCCGATCCAACATCCATTCTATGTTGTCGTTGAATTTACGTGATCTGGTGTCTGCCACTGTATTTAGCTTACCTGGAAGGTAAGTAGCTGAGATCCAAATTTCTCTTTGCAGACACCAGTGCCAGATATTGTTAGCCAATTCATCACACGATATCGACTTAATACCGCCCATGTGGTTAATATATGCTACCACCGTGGTGTTGTCAATTTGTATTCTAATATGAACTTTGTGCATATTAGTGCAGTATGCTTTAAGGCCGTGAAATGCTGCCAGCATTTCTGAATAGTTAATCCCCAAGTTTTTGAATAGGGTTAACTCTGGTGCACTCCATCTACCTCCACAGCTAGAGGTAGTGTTAGTAGCTCCCCACCCTTTGGCACTGGCATCCGTTTGTAAGATGATCAAGGGATTGATGATATTGATAGGTTTGGAGCAATTTTGGGCATTACCCATCCACCAATATAATTCGGCTTTTGCCTTTCCCGGAATTTTCATAGGCCTGTCGAAATGGCCAGTATGATTTTTGAGCGCTGTAATTTTGGCTCTTTGTAAGTTTTGGTAATGTAAGGGCCCAAATTGTGCTGCAGGAAATGCAGCTACTATCTTCCCAATCACCCTGGCCACCTGCCGAATGGATGGGACCTTAATGTCAATGAGGCTCCTGCAAGCCTCTATCAGGTCTTCCACCTTGCTTGGTGGCAACGTGACAGACATTTGCACTGAGTCAATAATGAACCCCAGATATTTCATGGTGGTAGAGGGTTCCAATATTGATTTATCTGGATGTATCAAAAATCCCAGCTTCTGAAAAAGATGTTTCGTGGCTGTAACTGCCAAAGTAGCCATTTCCAAATTCTCCCCCACTATGAGGATGTCATCAAGATAGGCCATAACAGTATGTTTCTGTTTCCTTAAATAGGCCAAAGCTGGTTTTAATATCTTGGTAAACAATCTGGGTGCTGACGACAACCCATTAGGCAAAGCTTTGTATTGCCATAATTGCCCATCCAGATAAATTTTAAGTATTTCCTATGATCCTTGTGTATGGGTACTGAATAATATGCATCTTTGAGGTCAATGCATGCCATGTAGTACCCATTGGCTATTAACTGTATAGCAGTATCGAAGGTGTCCATTTTAAAATGAATATACTGGACAAAAGTATTCAGATCGGTCAAATCTATGATGATGTGGCACCCGCCGTCTTTTTTATTTTTAGTGAATATATTAGACACGAACTCCTGAGGTTCTTTGATGGCTTTCTCAATTACCCCTCTTTCTATTAATCTCTGTAGTTCAGCATGCCCTGCTGCCCTTTCTTTTTGGGAAAGGACGAATTTCCGGCTAGGTGCATGCTGTACCGGGGTAGGGAGTTCGTGAATAAATTCAATTTTGTAGCCCTGAATACTTCTGAGTATATAAGGATCAGAGGTAAAAGTGAGCCAATTCTCGAAGAACATGTGCAACCTGCCCCCTACACAAAGTGAATTTAGACCAGATGTGTTTCTGGGGACCCCAGACCCACCTACCTCCATGGTTACTGCCGGTGTGGAGGTTTCTGTCCTTGCTTCCTTGGTTGGTTGTGGGTATTCTGGGAGTGGCGCATCTTCCAAGAAGGCCGGCCTGGGCCTTGGCCTAAAAAAGACCGTTGTGCAGGAATGCCGGCCTTCGAGCTTTCACCACCGGCAGACCTGTTATGGTAACTCTGCCCGGTGGATGTGTGGGGGTGCTGTCTGTGTGGGTGGTGCGGCTTAGTGTAGCCAGGTTTTATAAGGCCCAAAGCCTTGGCCTCCTCATCAAGGTCTTTAACCTGCTTTGGGAGATCTTCCCCGAACAGCAGGCTTGGAGGCTGAGTCTTCCCAGGCTTACACAACCCCGCAAACTTGGGATTAAGCGCCGGCTTTATGATGTTTTTTCTAAAATTGTTGATCTCATACTGAGTATTACAGAGTAGAGCCAAAGCATCCTGTAATTCTTCCGGCATATCCACACCCACTGCAGTTCTTGCCACTGCCGTAATCCCTGCGGTTAGGAGCTTCAGAATCCTCTGAAGTTTGATCTCCTGGCCTCTACTTGAGGGGCTCATGTTTCCCCATATAGGGTTATTTACTGCAGGTACATTCAATGAGTTGCAGTTCTCAGGTGCCATATATTTATCTGCAGTAGCATTAATGGCCTGTTCCTGCAGCTGGTTCGTTGCCATATAGTTAATGCTGGTAGCCAGCTTAGGGTGGATTGGTAAGCCCTTCTTGTTAGGCATAGCATGCTTGCTTACCATATCCATGTAGTCTTCACAGACCCCTGACACCTTCGGCAATTCAACCAACTCCCCTTCTTCTGGGTCAACCCAGTTCTGACCCTCAATGCTCCCCTGTATAGAGGGGGAGACATTGGGCAGTCCTCGATAGGAACTTGCCGTGGGCCTGCTAGGAGTCCCACTGTGACCCTGCCCCTGCATTAGCAGGTCACGTTGGAGCATTTGCTCCATCATCCGCTCCATGCGGTTTAGACGACCTCCGTCGCTGCGAACGGGGTGTCCTCGGGACCGGACTCCGCTGAGCCGGCCGACTTCCGGGTGGTTTTCCCGCCCGACCGTGGCGTACCAACGGTCCCAAAGGGCGAAAAGTCGGGAGCTGCAGGTAAAACCTGTAGCTCTGGAGAGACAGCTCTCTGCTGGCTGCTCTCCTTGGCAGCTGCTTTGGCCGCTGTTCTTTTCGATTTTCGTGCTTCCATTACTATACACTATGTCGTCGACTCACTCCTCCGGTGAGACTTACCTGGCGTAAGCTATTTAAACTTACGCTGGAGGAGCCCCGCTCCTCCCGACCGTCGCTTCCGCATGCGTACGACGATATGTCGCGCATGCGTGCTGGCAGGGTCTTCACGTAGTCACTCACGTGACTCCGAAGTAAAATTTACGTGTTACGGCGCACACGTCATGATGCGCAGGTGATGAAGGCAGTGACGTGCATTCGTGAGCAGCGCCCCAGGATTTTGGGATTCACAAGATCTTTGCGGGCCTATCTGTGTGACAGGCCCTTTACTCCAGCACTCTGTGAAACGTCACCTATCCATGTTCTCCACAGATGCTGCCTGACCCGCTGAGTTACTCCAGCACTCTGTGAAACGTCACCTATCCATGTTCTCCACAGATGCTGCCTGACCCGCTGAGTTACTCCAGCACTCTGTGAAACGTCACCTATCCATGTTCTCCACAGATGCTGCCTGACCTGCTGAGTTACTCCAGCACTCTGTGTCTATCTTTGTGTCTTTTTTCTGCACTCTCTATCTTGCACTTTGACAAGCGACAATAGACAACAGGTGCAGGAGTAGGCCATTCGGCCCTTCGAGCCAGCACCGCCATTCAATGTGATCTTGGCAGATCATCCCCAATCAGTACCCCGTTTCTCCCCATATCCCCTGACTCCGCTATTTTTAAGAGCTCTATCCTACTCTCTCTTGAAAGTATCCAGAGAACCGGCCTCCACCGCCCTCTGAGGCAGAGAATTCCACAGACTCACAACTCTCTGTGAAAAAAAGTGTTTCCTCATCTCCGTTCTTAATGGCTTACCCCTTATTCTTAAACTGTGGCCCCTGGTTCTGGACTCCCCCAACATCGGGAACATGTTTCCTGCCTCTAGCGTGTCCAAACCCTGAATAATCTTATATGTTTCAATAAGATCCCCTCTCATCCTTCTAAACTTATTTGATAGGAGCAGAATTAGGCCATTCGGCCCATCGAGTCTACTCCGCCATTCAATCATGGCTGATCTATCTCCCTCCCAACCCCATTCTCCTGCCTCCTCCCCGTAGCCCCTGGCACTCCTAGTGGACAGGGGATTGCAGGTCGGTGTGGGCCGAAGGGCCTGTTTCCGCATTGTATGGCTAAAGTAAACCTAAACCTGTATCTTCTTTCCATTTTCTCAGCAAGATCGTCTCCAGTCCTTACGGGAAGAGAACAGCCAGCTGCAGGGGTTGGTGTGCAAGCTGAGAACTCTCAACTGCTGGAGACTGACTGCCAGGCAGCAGCAGTTTCAAAGGTCCTGCACAGCCTTGGAGCAGGTGAGGCAGAGTGGACAGGAGGTCGCACCTCACGGGAGCAGAATTAGGCCATTCGGCCCATCGAGTCTACTCCGCCATTCGATCATGGCTGATCTATCTCTCCCTCCCAACCCCATTCTCCTGCCTTCTCCCCATAGCCCCTGGGGTTGGACAGGCTAGATGCAGGAAGATTGTTCCCGATGTTGGGGAGGTCCAGGACAAGGGGTCACAGCTTAAGGATAAGGGGGAAATCCTTTAGGACCGAGATGAGAAGGACTTTTTTCACACAGAGAGTGGTGGGTCTCTGGAACTCTCTGCCACAGAGGGTAGTTGAGGCCAGTTCATTGGCTATATTTAAGAGGGAGTTAGATGTGGCCCTTGTGGCTAAGGGGAGCAGAGGGTATGGAGAGAAGGCAGGTACGGGATACTGAGTTGGATGATCAGCCATGATCATATTGAATGGCGGTGCAGGCTCGAAGGGCTGAATGGCCTACTCCTGCACCTAATTTCTATGTTTCTATGTTTCTATAACCCCTGACACCCGCACTGATCAAGAATCTGTCAATCTCTGCCTTAAAAATATCCAATGACATAGAAACATAGAAAATAGGTGCAGGAGGAGGCCATTCAGCCCTTCAAGCCAGCACCGCCATTCATTGTGATCATGGCTGATCGTCCGCTATCAATAACCCGTGCCTGCCTTCCCCCCATACCCCTTGACCCCACCAGCCCCTAGAGCTCTATCTAACTCTCTCTTAAATCCATCCAGTGATTTGGCCTCCACTGCCCTCTGTGGCAGGGAATTCCACAAATTCACAACTCTCTGGGTGAAAAAGTTTTTTCTCACCTCAGTCTTAAATGGCCTCCTCTTTATTCTAAGACTGTGGCCCCTGGTTCTGGACTCGCCCAACATTGGGAACATTTTTCCTGCTTCTAGCTTGTCCAGCCTTTTATAATTTTATATGTTTCTATAAGATCCCCCCTCATCCTTCTAAACTCCAGTGAATACAAGCCTAGTCTTTTCAATCTTTCCTCAGATTTCCTCAGGTCCCGCCATCCCAGGGATCAATCTCGTGGACCTAGGCTGCACTGCCTCAATCACAAGGATGTCCTTCCTCAAATTAGGAGACCAAAACTGTACACAATACTCCAGATGTGGTCTCACCAGAGCCCTATACAACTGCAGAAGAACCTATACTGAAATCCTCTTGTTATGAATGGAATCCTCGTGACATGACCTCCACAGCCGTCTGTGGCAATGAATTCCACAGATTCACCACCCTCTGGCTAAAGAAATTCCTCCTCATCTCCTTTCTAAAGGAACGTCTTTTTAATTCTGAGGCTGTGGCCTCCGGTGCTAGACTCTCCCACTAGTGGAAACATCCTCTCCACATCCACTCTATCCAGGCCTTTCACTATTCGGTAAGTTTCAATGAGGTCCCCCCCTCATCCTTCTAAACTCCAGCGAGTGCAGGCCCAGTGCCGACAAACGCTCATCATACGTTAACCCGCTCATTCCTGGGATCATTCTTGTAAACCTCCTCTGGACCCTCTCCACAGCCAGCACATCCTTCCTCAGATACGGGGCCCAAAATTGCTCACAGTACTCCAAATATGGCCTGACCAGCACCTTATAGAGCCTCGGCATTACATCCCTGTTTTTGTATTCTAGTCCTCTCAAAATAAACGTCAGCATTGCATTTGCCTTCTTTACTACCGATCCAACTTGTAAATTAAATGTTTGGCAATCCTGCACCAGCACTCACTCCCAGGTCCCATTGCACCTCCGATTTCCCCTCCTCCCCCCCTCTCTCTCCCCCCCCTCTCTCTCCCCCCCCCTCTCTCCCCCCCCTCTCTCCCCCCCCCTCTCTCCCCCCCCTCTCTCCCCCCCCCTCTCTCCCCCCCCCTCTCTCCCCCCCTCTCTCCCCCCCCCTCTCTCCCCCCCCTCTCTCCCCCCCCCTCTCTCCCCCCCTCTCTCCCCCCCCTCTCTCCCCCCCTCTCTCCCCCCCCTCTCTCCCCCCCCCCTCTCCCCCCCCCCTCTCCCCCCCCTCTCTCCCCCCCCTCTCTCCCCCCCCTCTCCCCCCCTCCTCTCCCCCCCTCCTCTCTCCCCCCCTCCTCTCTCCCCCCCTCCTCTCTCCCCCCCCTCCTCTCTCCCCCCCTTCCTCTCTCCCCCCCTTCCTCTCTCCCCCCCTTCCTCTCTCTCCCCCCCTTCCTCTCTCTCCCCCCTCTCTCCCCCCCCCCTGGAATATGGACAAGGGAGAGCCAGTGGATGTAGTGTACCTGGACTTTCAGAAAGCATTTGATAAGGTTCCACATAGGAGATTAGTGGGCAAAATTAGGGCACATGGTATTGGGGGTAGAGTGCTGACATGGATAGAGAAGTGGTTGGCAGACAGGAAACAAGGAATGGCAGGCAGTGACTAGTTGGGTACCGCAAGGCTCGGTGCTGGGACTGCAGCTATTTACAATATACATCAATGATTTAGATGAAGGGATTCAAAGTAACATTAGCAAATTTGCAGATGACACAAAGCTGGGTGGCAGTGTGAACTGTGAGGAGGTGCTATGAGAATGCAGGGTGACTTGGACAGGTTGGGGGAGTGGGCAGATGCATGGCAGATGAAGTTTAATGTGGATAAATGTGAGGTTATCCACTTTGGTAGCAAAACCAGGAAGGAAGATTACTATCTAAATGGCGTCAAGTTGGGAAAAGGGGAAGTACGACGGGATCTGGGGGTCCTTGTACATCAGTCTATGAAAGTAAGCATGCAGGTACAGCAGGCAGTGAAGAAAGTGAATGGCATGTTGGCCTTTATAACACGAGGAATCAAATATAGGAGCAAAGAGGTCCTTCTGCAGTTGTACAGGGCCCTAGTGAGGCCACACCTGGAGTATTGCGTGCAGTTTTGGTCCCCTAATTTGAGGAAGGACATTCTTGCTATTGAGGGCGTGCAGCGTAGGTTTACAAGGTTAATTCCCGGGATGACGGGACTGTCATATGCTGAGAGAATGGAGCAGCTGGGCTCGTACACTCTGGAATATAGAAGGATGAGAGGGGATCTCATTGAAACATATAAGATTATTAAGGGTTTGGACACGCCAGAGGCAGGAAACATGTTCCCGATGTTGGGGGAGTCCAGAACCAGGGGCCACAGTTTAAGAATAAGGAGTAAGCCTTTTAGAACGGAGACGAGGAAACACTTTTTCTCATAGAGAGTGGTGAGTCTGTGGAATTCTCTGCCTCAGAGGGCGGTGGAGGCCGGTTCTCTGGATGCTTTCAAGAGAGAGCTAGATAGGGTTCTTAAAAATAGCGGAGTCATGGGATACGGGGAGAAGGCAGGAACGGGGTACTGATTGGGGATGATCAGCCATGATCACATTGAATGGCGGTGCTGGCTCGAAGGGCCGAATGGCCTCCTCCTGCACCTATTGTCTATTGTCCTGGGATGTCAGGACTGTCTTATGAACAAAGACTGCATAGACTTGGTTTATACTCTCTAGAATTTAGGAGATTGAGAGGGGATCTTATAGAAACTTACAAGATTCTTAAGGGGTTGGACAGGCTAGATGCAGGAAGATTGTTCCCGATGTTGGGACGTCCAGGACAAGGGGTCACAGCTTAAGGATAAGGGGGAAATCCTTTAGGACCGAGATGAGAAGGAATTTTTTCACACAGAGAGTGGTGGGTCTCTGGAATTTCATTTCGGAGTCACGTGAGTGACTTCGTGAAGAGCCCGCTGGCGCGCATGCTCGACATATCGTCGTAACGCGTTGCTGCGACGGCTGGCGGTGGAGCGCGCTCCTCGCCAGCCCTTCAGAAGGGGCCACGGAGGTAAGTATTCTACCTTTAGTTGGTGGTCCTTGTTGTCTGATTATGTCTTGCAGCAAGGACATGGATGGGAGTTCGAAGGGCCGGAGGACGTCAGGACGAGTTCGCCGGTCAACAGTTCCGGGGCCTTTACCATCGGCAGTACCTGCAGCGCAGGCCGGGACTCAGGCGGCGATGTGGGTAAGCCCTGTGTTCACAGGTCCAGATCCGCCAGCACACCACAGCTCGGAGGAGTTCGACGAGGAGGAGTGTGGTGTGCCGTCAGAGCAGGGGGACCCTGCCATGGCAGTCAGGTCGTCAGCGGGCTCGCTGGCGACCTCGAGCAGGTCACGTGCCGTTGCACGGCCTGTTCCACTCAG
Organism: Raja brachyura; assembly: GCA_963514005.1. The sequence goes on from OY740785.1 coordinate 116,307,567, forward strand.
CCCTCCGAGAAGGGGGAGGGCAGGAGCCCAGAAGCCTAACCCTGTTAGGGCTAAGGCATTGCCTGTCGCGGAGGAGCGGTCAGGTTCCAGGGCGAGACCCGGGGCGGCTGTGAGGTCCAGCCGGCACACCCCGACTCTCGACGCCGGGACGGGTCGGTCGAGTCGGGTCTCGTCACGGTCGCCGAGCCCCCCATGGATGGGTGGGCGAGACCATGCGTCGGCAACGTCCACGATGTGGGCAGCCGGCAAGACTGCGCGGGCCCCAGGCAGCCATGCTTCGGCTGGTGCCGACACCTCGCCGCAAGTGCCCTTAGTGGCAGCGGCTTCAGCTCCCGCTAAACGGAGGCGGTTGAACACGCCCGCGCAGGAATCGCGCAGTTTCGCCTCGGCGGCTGTTAGCGACAACTACCGGCACCGGCAGGGCCTCGACGAGGTGCGGGCCGATGACAGGAGCCCGGTTTTCTTTTCAGAGCCGGAGGACTCCGACCACCTGAGTGTTCAGGGTGAAGGGCGTATTGACCGTATGGAGCGGCTGCTGGAGCTCCTGCTTCAACGTCAACAACAGCAGGGCAGCAACAGGCACAGGGCGTCTTCACCAACATCTACTATCAGCCTGGAGCAGCAGGAGGAGGAGGTTCTGGTGGATCCCGTACCACCTCCGTTGGAGGTGCCAGCGGAGGAACTCTTGGATGTGGCGACCAAATTCGCGGCCCCACATACGGCTGGTCTTCCTCTAAATACAAAGCTGGCAGCCACAGTGGACTTTCTTAATAATCAGGTGCTGCAGGAAGAAGTCCTCATCCAGGCTATGAGCCGTCACAAGGCTCCATCAAACTGCAACTCCCTCAACGTGCCTGTGGTCAATACGCCAATATGGGGCAACATCAGTGCGGCTATCCGTCAGCAGGAGCTAAAATTGCAGCGGATCCTGAAACTCCTCACGGCCGGTATTACCGCCTTTGCGCGGTCGGTGGACGGGGACGAACTGAATTTGGACCAGGAAGATGCTCTGGCCTTATTGTGCGCGACCCAGCACGAAATCAACGGGTTTCGCAAAAACAGCATCCGCCCAGCACTCAACCCGAAGTTTGCAGGATTGTGCAAACCACCGCCGCCGCCGCCGCCCCGTCAGCTCTTTGGTGAGGACCTCTCGAAGAGAGTCAAAGAGCTTGACAAACAAGCCAAAACGGTGGGGATCATGCGCTCTCAGAGTGCCCCCACACCGTCAGGCTCAAAAGCTCCATACATTCGCTCACGAGGGTCGGCCAGTGCCTCGACGAGGACTCACCCTCTAGCTCCACAACGACAACAGCACCAGAACCAGCACCAGGGGTCTTTTTTAGGACAGGGTCGGCAGAGACCTTTGTGGAAATCGAAGACGCCGCGCCCTCAAGCCAACCCAGCACCTCCACGGCCACCCACACGTGTCAAGGACCGCCGGTAACCACGGAGGTGAGGGGGTCTGGTTCTCTTTTTTCTCTCTGTTTAACTTCCCATGTTGGTGGTCGTTTACGGTTGTTTTTGGGTGCATGGGGTAATTTTACTGGTGATGAGTATGTGTTGCGGAATATTCAGGGGCATAAAATTGAGTTTATTAATGGCGACATTCCTCCATCCCAGCACATGCCTGGTCGTGCGTTCAAATTGTCTGCTGCAGAACAGGCAGCAGGTTATAAGGAAATTTTAAGTCTGGAACAGAAGGGTGTGATTGAGAAAACGGTGCATGAGCCAATTGAATTTGTTTCGAACATATTTACTAGACCTAAGAAGGATGGAGGCTGTTGTGTCATTATTGATCTAACCCGTTTGAATACGTTTGTAACATATACTCATTTTAAAATGGATACGTTTGAAACAGCCAAATCATTGATTTCTCATGGCTGCTTTATGGCATGCATTGATTTAAGGGATGCATATTATTCAGTATCCATCCAGAAATATGATAGAAGGTTTTTGAAATTTATCTGGATGGGGCAACTTTGGCAGTATAAGGCTTTGCCTAATGGGCTCACTACAGCCCCTAGATTGTTCACTAAATTGGTGAAGCCAATCATGGCTTATTTGAGACAACGACATCATATAGTTATGGCCTATTTAGATGATGTCTTTATTGTGGGCCACACCCTGCAATTGGCTGAACAGGGTGTTGCAGCTGCTGTCAATATATTTCAACAATTAGGATTCATTGTCCATCCAGAGAAATCGAAGTTCTGCCCTGCCCAGGTAATTAATTACCTAGGGTTCACGGTGAACTCAATGAGCATGCGGATAACTATACCAATTAACAAAATTGAGGAAGTCACTCAGGTGTGCAGAGATTTAATTGGCACCAATATACCATCGATTCGGCATACAGCCACAGTAATTGGCAAGCTAGTGGCTTTGTTTCCGGCAGCACGATATGGACCTTTGCATTATCAGAATTTGCAAAGAGCTAAAATTATTGTGTTAAAACGGAACGCTGGTCATTACGATCGATCAATGCAGCTGCCGTCCGAAGCGATAACTGAGTTGCAATGGTGGGTGTGTCACATTAGCAACTCATTTAAGCCTGTTAGGGAGGCTAATCCGGTGGTATATTTACAGACTGATGCAAGCTCCAATGGCTGGGGAGCTACTGATAATTGCTCTAGTTGTGGGGGCAGATGGGACACCCTTGAGGCATCGATGTTGTTGACTCAGGGGATTAACTATTTGGAGTTGCTGGCAGCATTCCACGGACTTCGTGCATATTGTTCCAAGCTTGTTGGAGCACACGTCCGTCTCCAAATAGACAACACCACAGCTGTGGCATATTTAAACCATATGGGTGGTACCAGGTCAGTTTCGTGTGACAAATTGGCTAACTCAATTTGGCTCTGGTGTGTTCAAAGAGACATTTGGATTTCAGCTACCTATTTGCCAGGTGAGCTTGATACTGTGGCGGACACCAGGTCACGCAAATTTAATGACAACATCGAATGGATGTTGCATCCTGAGATTTTTTCTAAAGTCACAGCCAAATTTGGTAAACCGGACATTGACCTTTTTGCGTCACGGTTAAACCATCAGGTACCAGCCTACGTTTCATGGGAACCAGATCCTGGGGCAATAGCGCTAGATGCATTCTCGCTGGACTGGGGGAATTGGTTTTTCTATGCCTTCCCTCCGTTTTGCCTCATCAGTCGGGTATTGCGAAAGATTCAGGCAGATGCTGCCAAGGGCATCCTTATTATACCCGACTGGCCCACACAGCCTTGGTATCCGGTGGTCTTTGACATGCTCAACGAACCTTGGGTCCTTTTGAAGGGTTGCCCACAATTGGTTACTCACCCTGTCTCAGGGGAGCCACATCCCTGCCATGGCTATTTAAATTTGTTGGCTTGCAGGTTCTGAACAGGCCGTTAGTCCAATACGGCCTCTCGGCTCAGACCATGGATACCATCGGGGCGTCGTGTCGAGAGTCCACAAGGCGAAGATACCGCTCGCATATTAAGAAGTGGGAAGCCTACTGCAGCCGCTCTCGCATCACGTACGATGACGTGACAATAACCGACGTCCTGGAATTCCTCGCGGGGTTGCACCATGATGAACACTTAAGTTACAGTGCCATCAACAGCGCCAGAAGTGCGCTATCGTTCTACCTCAAGATTGGGGTAGGATCCAACAGGCTAGTGTCCAGACAAATGCGGGGTATATTCAATATGAATCCGCCTACACCACGCTATAATATCACCTGGGATGTCAGGGACGTATTAACCCTGCTCAGGACGTGGTCTCCCATGGAAGGGCTCCAACTGGACCAACTCACCATGAAGCTGGTGATGTTACTAGCGCTGACTTCAGCTCAGAGGGTACAGACACTACACAAACTTTGTGTCGACAGAATGACATCTACCCCTACAGAAGTAGTCTTTTTCATTGACGAGCTACTAAAGCAGCATAGACCTGGGTGCACAGGGCTGCAGCTGAAGTTCCCGGCATACCCCGCAGATGCTAGGCTATGTTTAGCCTCACATATCCGCCACTATGTCAAGGTGACGGCACGCATCAGAGGAATGGAGAGATACCTGCTTGTCACTCATAAGAGACCTCATCATCGAGTGACAGTCCAGACGATATCCAGGTGGCTTCGAGTCGTCTTGGGTAAGTCAGGTATCGACACTAATGTGTTCAAGTCTCATTCCACCAGGGCTGCATCGACGTCAGCGGCGAGGGTCATGGAGGTGCCCATGGACCAAATTCTCGCCACAGCAGGATGGGCGAATGAAGCTGTGTTCCAGCGTTTTTATAACAAGCCTGTTGCTGCTCCTCTACAGTTCGCAGAAGCCGTGCTGAATGCAGGTCAAGAACGTGGAGATGTCCCCGCATGAGGGGTTTTTGATTTGTTATTAATAAATATGCTCTTGTTTTGCAGTATGAACTATTGAGCAAGTTTGTTCCTCCCATCCATCCCTGGTAGTGGTGTGTCAGCATGGACGTGGTCCAGGGCGTGTAATCACAGAAGCTTTGAAGTCTTCACGAAGTCACTCACGTGACTCCGAAATGAAATAGTAAGATTGAACGAGAACTTACCAGTTCGAAGGTTGATCTTTATTTTATGAGGAGTCGAAGTGAGGGATTTCGTGCCCTCCTCGCCCAACCCTCAATCACCTTCATCTGGTAATCTTAGTCAATTCAATCATACTATGCGAAGTCATTTCTATTGTTGGTTCTGTGATTCCACGCCGCTACTTTGAAGTATGTCGAGCATGCGCGCCGGCGGGCTCTTCACGAAATCCCTCACTTCGACTCCTCATAAAATAAAGATCAACCTTCGAACTGGTAAGTTCTCGTTCAATCTTACTATTCTCTGCCACAGAAGGTAGTTGAGGCCAGTTCATTGGATATATTTAAGAGGGAGTTAGATGTGGCCCTTGTGGCTAAGGGGATCAGAGGGTATGGAGAGAAGGCAGGTACGGGATACTGAGTTGGATGATCAGCCATGATCATATTGAATGGCGGTGCAGGCTCGAAGGGCCGAATGGCCTACTCCTGCACCTAATTTCTATGTTTCTATGTTTCTATGTCTATTGTCTCTCTCTGTTTCCACCCCTCTCTCTCTTCCCCCTCTCTCTCTCTCTCGTCCCCCTCTCTCGTCCCCCTCTCTCTTCCCCTCTCCCACCCCCACCCCCACCCCCCTCAAATTCTCTTGTTTTCTCTCCCTCTCTCCTTCTAGAGGGCACAGCCTCACAATTAAAGGACATTCCTTTAGGAAGGAGATGAGGAGGAATTTCTTTAGTTAGAGGGCGGTGAATCTGTGGAATTCATTGCCACATGAGGCTGTGGAGGCCAAGTCAGCGGATATATTTAAGGCAGAGATAGATAGATTCTTGATCGGTGCGGGTGTCAGAGGTTGGGGAGAAGGCAGGAGAATGTGGTTAGGAGGGAGAGATAGATCAGCCATGATTGAATGGCGGGGTAGACTTGATGGGCCGAATGGCCTAATTCTGCTCCTATCACTTATGACCTTATGAAATTCACCATTTTGCTCTCCCTCTTACCCTTTCTTTCTTTCTCTCTCTCTCTCTCTCTTTTTCTTCCTCTCACATCTCCCTCTCTCCCTCTCTCCCTCTCTCCCTCTCTCCCGCTCTCCCGCTCTCCCGCTCTCCCGCTCTCCCTCGATCCCTCGATCCATCTCTATCCATCTCTCTCCATCTCCATCTCCAACTCCAACTCTCACTCTCTTTTACTGCAACCTAAAAACGCAACCCATGAGCGGAGTTGCCACTTTCTCGTCCATTGTGTGTGAGCAGGAAGGTATTCAAACCAAGAAGGATTACCTGAACGTTAAGATGCTGGCAGAGGAGGAGAAGGTTGTCCTGCAGCAGCAGCTGGTGGCGCTGAGGAGGGCCCTGAGCCGGTCCCAGTCAGAGAACGAGAGGATAAAGAACGAACTGGAGAAGGAGGTACTCCATCCCCGTCTGTGCACCGCGCCCCACACTTAAACAGGGAGCACCTCCAACAACAGTCCCGACCTGAAACGTCACCCATTCCTTCTCTCCACAGTTGCTGCCTGACCCGCTGAGTTACTCCAGCACTCTGTGAAACGTCACCTATCCATGTTCTCCACAGATGCTGCCTGACCAGCTGAGTTACTCCAGCACTCTCTGTCGACCTCCACTGCAGTTTACAGAACTACCATTCCTATAATGGATAGCGGGTCAGGCAGCATCTGTGGAGAACATGGATAGGTGACGTTTCACAGAGTGCTGGAGTAACTCAGCGGGTCAGGCAGCATCTGTGGAGAACATGGATAGGTGACGTTTCACAGAGTGCTGGAGAAACTCAGCGGGTCAGGCAGCATCTGTGGAGAACATGGATAGGTGACGTTTCACAGAGTGCTGGAGTAACTCAGCGGGTCAGGCAGCATCTGTGGAGAACATGGATAGGTGACGTTTCACAGAGTGCTGGAGTAACTCAGCGGGTCAGGCAGCATCTGTGGAGAACACGGATAGGTGACGTTTCACAGAGTGCTGGAGTAACTCAGTGGGTCAGGCAGCATCTGTGGAGAACATGGATAGGTGACGTTTCACAGAGTGCTGGAGTAACTCAGCGGGTCAGGCAGCATCTGTGGAGAACATGGATAGGTGACGTTTCACAGAGTGCTGGAGTAACTGAGCGGGTCAGGCAGCATCTGTGGAGAACATGGATAGGTGACGTTTCACAGAGTGCTGGAGTAACTCAGCGGGTCAGGCAGCATCTGTGGCGAACATGGATAGGTGACGTTTCACAGAGTGCTGGAGTAACTCAGCGGGTCAGGCAGCATCTGTGGGGAACATGGATAGGTGACGTTACGGGTCAGGACCCTTCTTAAGACTCCCAACCCCAAAACGAACCATCAGCACGTTCTCCAGAGATGCCGCCTGACCCAATGCGTTCCTCCAGCACTTTGTGTTCTACGACAGATTCCTGCATCTGCAGTTCCTTGTGGGTGCTAGGGCTGTCTTTATTCTGCTGAAGGTCACTTGTACTAAAACTCGGTGTGGCACATTATCCGAGTATCTGGTTTCCTGTTTAGTTTAGTTTAGTTTAGAGATACAGCGCAGAAACAGGCCCTTCGGCCCACCGCGTCCGCACCGACCAGCGATCCCCCCTTCACACGAGTTCGACATTATCCCACTTTCTCATCCACTCTATACACACTAGGGACAATTTACAGAGGGCCAATTAACCTACAAACCCGCACCGTCTTAGGGATGTGGGAGGAAACCGGAGCACAGGGAGAACGTGCAAACTCCTCACAGGCAGCAGCCGAGGTCGGGATCGAACATGGGGGGTCTCTGGCACTGTGTGGCAGTGGCTCTACCAGCTGCGCCTGCAAGTGCCGCCTAGAGTGGCAGAGTGTCACAGCGCTAGAGATGCTGACATATGTATCTGTGCACTGCAAACGGCTCGATTGTAATCATGTACTGTCTTTCCGCTGACTGGTTAGCACGCAACAAAAGCTTCTCACTGTACCTCAGTACACGTGGCAATAAACTGAACTAGATGGGTGGAGTAAGTGACACAGACTGGGGGAACACAGAGGGTAGTGGACCGAGCTGCCAGAGGAGGTAGTTGAGGCTGGGACTATCCCAACGTTTAAGAAACATTTAGACAGGTACATGGATATGACAGGTTTAGAGTGATGTGGGCCGAATGCAGGCAAGTGGGACTCGTGTGGATGGGACATGTGGGCCGGCGTGGGCAAGTTGGGTCAAAGGGCCCCTTTCCACACTGTATCACCCTATGATTCTCTGAGAAGGGTTATGAAGAAGGAAGCTGACCAAAATATTACCTATCCATGTTCTCCACAGATGCTGCCTGACCCGCTGAGTTACTCCAGCACTCTGTGAAACATCACCTATCCATGTTCTCCACAGATGTTGCCTGACCCGCTGAGTTACTCCAGCACTCTGTGTCTTTTACAAATGATGCAGTTTCACAAATACGAACCAGGAATCATTACTTCAGCCATATATTTATTCATTAACTAGACCAAGTGGGACCCATTCGGCCCTGTTCCCCAAAGCAATATTCCACCACTCACCCGTTTCCCCAACGCAACCTGTTCGCCCAACGTTATATTCCACCACTCACCCATAGCCCCTAACTGCACAGGCGCGGCTCATTTCCCCTCATCCCCCAACACTCCCGCCTCTTCACCCTCCATCTTCTCTCCCCTCTTCTCCTCTCCTCCTCCACTCCCTCCTTCACCTCTCCCTCCCTCTCGTTACCTCCACCCTCAGTCAGTCCCTCCCTCCCTCCATAACTCCTCTCCCCTCCCTACCCCCCTCCTCTCCCTCTTTCTCCCTGCTACCCAACTCCTCACCTCTCGCCTCTCCCCTATCCCACTCCCCCACTGAACACTATGTTTAAATAACATATCTCCTCCTCCCCTCTCCCGTTCCCACTCATCCCTCTCCTTACAACAATGTAACAAATCTCTCATTGCACTGGGTGGAACCCGTTTGATGGGCAGTTTATGTAAATGAGATCCCATTGTGATGTCATTGTCGGGTGGAGCACTGCCCACGGGCAATTTATGTAAATGAGATCCTATTGTGACATCATAGTTGCTAACTGCCACTGCAACTGCCAATGCAAGTTCAAGTGATTGTTTCTCAAACTGGATTTTATGAAGTTAAAAATGTGAATAACTTGTAAAATATATCATAAATCTGAACAAAACTTGATACACCACACCACAGGACAATGGTCCAAAAATTGTAGCGCTATCGTGTACAGTTTTGGCGTAATTCAGGGTATGATTCGCACGCACGCAGACAAGATGATAGTTTTAGTAATATATAGATAAACAAAACAAATGTGGCATGTGGAATTAAGGTGATAAAATAAATGTAATGATTAGTTGGAATGGAGGAGATAAGAGGCGATTGCTCAGACCACGCATTTAGAAATGTCATACAGGTCTATTTTTAACAATGCAAATAGGCTCCAAACACAAAGTGGGCTTCAAATAGGCCTTTGTGTCTATCTTTAGACTAACCATGTGGCCCTGTCTTTGTGCTGATTTCATTGAGGGTAGAAGCGGCTGCTGAGGGAGTACCGGCACCGTGCAGCCGAGGAGTGGAAGAGCCGGCAGCGACTGGAACGTGCGAGAACATCCAGCGTGGAGCAGTGCCTGCAGGAGGTGCAGCTCAAGGAGCACACGCTCAACACGCTGAACGCCCAGCTGGAAAACACCTGCAAACACGCCCAGATGCAGCACAATAAAATCAGCAAGGAGATCAAACAGGTACGCACGATTCTATACTTCCAGTGATACAGTGTGGAACTCAATGCTCCATATTTCAGCAACGTAAAGCATGAAAACAGCCACTGAGTAGCAATGTTCCAAAATGTTGAGATTTTCAAAATCAAGCCTGTAATTTATCCCGCCAGATAACGCATAAAAAGAACTTAAATTTGACACCAAATTCACTTCCATATCCTCACATATTCAATGTTATGGTCATTTTCATACTCGAAAATTAGCATCTTGTTCCCTATTCCTTTTCCATTAACGTAACACAAAAGCTGTGATCGAGGCAGTCAATTGACATAAAAGTGGACATGACGTTCTTAAAAATGATCCATGACCAATATTTTCATACTAAATATCTGACTAAACACTTCCACACGACATAGTTTTTAAGTCAGATATTTAGTATGAAAATATTGACCATGGATAGACAATTACACAAAATATAGATAATTTAGATGTTCATGACATGATTGTGCAAAAAATAATGATTTTGATTATCTTGAGAGTGGATGTTCGTGGATTAAGACACCACCATGAGTTTGCGCACAGTCAGACAGGACACGGCCGATATCGGGGCCTAAATAACATATTTCGGATCATCAGATTAAAATGAAATCAGGGTAGACAATAGGTGCAGGAGTAGCCCATTTGGCCCTTCGAGCCAGCACCGCCATTCAATGTGATCATGCCTGATCATCCCCAATCAGTATCCCGTTCCTGCCTTCTCCCCATATCTCCTGGCTCCGCTATTCTTAAGGGCCCTATCTAGCTCTCTCTTGAAAGCAAAGAGAACCTGCCTCCACCGCCCTCTGAGGCAGAGAATTCCACAGACTCACCACTCTCTGTGAGAAAAAGTGTTTCCTCGTCTCCATTCTAAATGGCTTACTCCTTATTCTTAAACTGTGGCCCCTGCTTCTGGACTCCCCCAACACCGGGAACATATTTCCTGCCTCTAGCGCGTCCAAGCACTTAACAATCTTATATGTTTCAATAAGATGCCCTCTCATCCTTCTAAACTCCAGAGTGTACAAGCCCAGCTGCTCCATTCTCTCAGCATATGACAGCATATGACATGATTGTGTAAAAAAAATAATGATTTTGATTATCTTGAGAGTGGATGTTTGTGGATTAAGATCGGATTGTGGCCGCCACCATGATTTTGCGCACAGTCAGACAGGACGCGGCCGATATCGGGGCCTAAATAACATATTTTGGATCATCAGATTAAAATGAAATCAGGGTAAGATGTTAAATAGACGCCAAAGAGTACATGCCTTTTGCTTTGTCATGAACTTGCGATATGTGATTTAAGGCGTTTTAATCTGATGATTTTCATCCAGCGATTCAATAGTTAAACAACATTTTTTTAACGCGAATGGAATCACAGATCGAAATTTCCTCATATGCTTGTTTTGCGAGGAAATCGCTCCCTGACAACCAATAAAAACCTGCATTTTACTAACCCTCCCCACCGCCTCTCGAGACAGACGCCCGCACAGGCAGTGAGCAGATCGAGAGGACCACTGATGGCAGAGATTTGGAACAATGCTACACTGAGTCCACACAAACCAGCCATCACCCATTCATGGAGTCACAGAGTGATACAGTGTGGAAACAGGCCCTTCGACCCAACTCGCCCACACTGGCCAACATGTCCCAGCTACACCAGTCCCACCTGCCTCGGCTTGGTACATATTCCTCTCAACCTGTACTATCCATGTACCTGTCTTACCCAGAGTAGAGGATTTGAGGACCAGAGGACATAGGTTCAAGGTGAAGGGGGAAATATTTAATAGGAATCCGAGGGGTAGCTATTTCACACAAAGGGTGGTGGGTGTATGGGTCAAGCTGCCAGCAAAGTTGAGGCTGGGACTATCCCATCGTTTAAGAAACAGTTGGACATGTGCATGGATAGGACAGGTTTGGAGGGATATGGGCCAAACGCAGGCAGGTGGGACTAGTGTAGCTGGGACATTGTTGGCCGGTGTGGGCGAGTTGGGCCGAAGGGCCTGTTTCCACACTACAGTATGATTCTGTGATTGGGTGATCGCTGGTCGGTGTGGACTGGGTTGGCCAGTGGGACCTGTTTTCATGCTTTACGATGATGAAATATGGAGGAAAACATGGATTGCCGGGGGAGGTTAGCATTCTGCGAATCTGTTTAGCTTAGTTCCGAGATGCAGCGCAGAAACAGGCCCTTCGCCCCCACCGTGCCAACCAGCGATCCCCGCACATTAACACTACCCTGCATGTACTCGGGACAATTAATATTTATACCAAGCCAAATTTACCTACAAACCTGCACGCCTTTGGAGTGTGGGAGGAAACTGCAGATCCCGGAGAAAACCCACGCAGGTCACGGGGAGAAGGTACAAATTCCGTACAGACAGCACCCGTAGTCAGGATGGAACCCGGGTCTCTGGCAACAGATTACTGCAACTCCCTCTACACTGGCATCAGCCAATCTTCCCTGTCCCGCCTGCAACTGGTCCAAAACGCCGCAGCGAGACTCCTGACGGGCACCCGAACAAGGGACCACATCACCCCGATTCTGGCGTCTCTCCACTGGCTCCCTGTGCGGTTCTGAATCAATTTCAAGATCCTCCTTTATGTCTGCAAAGCCCTCAACGGGCTTGCCCCCACCCACATCAAAAGTCTGCTCACCCACCGCACCACCTCCAGGTCCCTCAGATCGGCCGACTTGGGGTTACTGAACATCCCGCGGTCTAGGCATAAGCTCAGGGGCGACCGACCGTGCCTTTGCTGTTGCAGCTCCTAGACTGTGGAACAGCGTTCCTCTTCCCATCAGAACTGCCCCCTCCATCCACTCCTTTAACTCGAGACTTAAAACTCATCTCTACTCCCAAGCCTTTCTTGACGTCCTCTGAGCGAGGGCTACATGTATGTAGTGATGTTTGCATTTAATCTATGAACCACTGTTGTTTGTTATACTATTCTGATACCAATGTGAAGCACTTTGGCCAACGAGAGTTGTTTTTTAAATGTGCTCTAGAAATAAAAGTGGCTTGGCTTGGCTTGGCTTGGCTTGGCTTGCCACCGTGCCGCTCCTGGGGGCTGCTGCGCACAGTAACCAGTTTGCCGTCTCTCCTCAGCTCCGCAGTCAGCTGTCACATGAGCGAAGCCTGAAGCTCGACGCCTTCCAGAGGGTTGACCAATTGCAAAGCCAGGTGCATCACTTTGAGGCTGCAGTATCCGTCAGCAACAATGCAGGTAATGCGACTCGATGCTCCGTTAGTTTGACAAGCTGTTCAGTGTCGTTCAGAGATACAGCGCCAAAACAGGCCCTTCGGTCCACCGAGACCAACCCCCCCCCCCCCCCCCCCACACTAACACTACCCTACACACACACACACTAGGGACAATTTACAATTGATACCAAGGCCATTAACCGACAAACCTGCACGTCTTTGGAATGCGGGAGGAAACCGGAGCACCCGGAGAAATCCCACGCAGGTCACGGGGAGAACGTACAAACTCCCGTAGTCGGGATCGAACCAGGATCTCCGGCGCTGTGAGGCAGCAACTCTACCGCTGCGCCACCGTGCCTCCCTTGTTCTCGTCCCCTTCATTTTGTTCCTTTGAGCGGTTATTTTACTGACAGGTGTACCAAGGCGCAATGAGAAGCTTATTGTTGCGTGCTGTCCAGCCAGTGGAAAGACTAACTTGAGGCCTCGTTCTTCAGAGAGCGGGGATTCCCCTCCCCCACTATAGATGAGGCTCGCACCAGGGTCTCCCCCATACCCCGCAACACTGCCCTCTCTCCCCATTCCCCCACTCACAACAAGGGCCGAGTCCCCCTGGTCCTCACCTTTCACCCCACCAGCCAGCGCATACAACAGATAGTCCTCCGCCAGTTTCGCCACCTCCAACGTGACCCCTCCACTCGCCACATCTTCCCATCTCCCCCCTGTCTGCCTTCCGCAAAGACCGCTCCCTCCGCAACTCCCTTGTCAATTCTTCCCTTCCCTCCCGCTCCACCCCTTCCCCGGGCACTTTCCCTTGCAACCGCAAGAGATGCTACAACACTTGTCCCTTCACCTCCCCCCATCAACTCCTTTCAGGGACCCAAGCAGTCCTTCCAGGTCCGACAGAGGTTCACCTGCACCTCCTCCAACCTCATCTACTGCATCCGTTGCTCCAGATGCCGGCTGATCTATATCGGTGAGACCAAGCGGAGGCTGGGCGATCGTTTCGCCAAACACCTCCGCTCGGTCCGCAATAACCAACCCGACCTCCCGGTGGCTCAGCACTTCAACTCCCCCTCCCATTCTGTATCCGTATCCGACCTCTCGGTCCTGGGCCTCCTCCACGGCCAGAGTGAGCAACACCGCAAGTTGGAGGAACAGCACCTCATATTCCACTTGGGGAGTCTGCATCCTCTGGGCTTAAACATTGAATTTTCTCAATTCTGTTAACCCTTGCTGCATCCTCCCCTTCCCACCTCTCACTCAGCCCTCGGGCCCTGGCATTCCTTCTCTCTCTATCTCTCCCCCACCCAAGTCGCACTAGCTTCTCATTTTCACACTACCAACAGCTTACAATGGCCTGTTCCCTTTATCATCGATACTTTTTTGCATATCTTTCATTCATTGTTCTTTATCTCTCCACATCACCGTCTATATCTCTCGTTTCCCTGATCCCTGACCAGTCTGAAGTAGGGTCTTGACCCGAAACGTCGCCTATCTCCTTCGCTCCTTAGATGCTGCTGCACCCGCTGAGTTTCTCCAGCTTTTTGTGTAACCCAGCGGAAAGACTATACATGGCGAAGTAGCTAAGACAGTTTTTTAAAATCATTTTGGGATCTTTACTAACATTCCTAGTTTAAGAAAAGGTGGAAAAACTGGAGCTGGACAGGTCATTTTGACTTCAGCTTGCTCTGCCCTTTAGTTAGTTCAGTTTAGTTTAGTGTCACGTGCCCCGAGGTACAGTGAGAAGCTTTTGTTGCATGCTAACCAGCCAGCGGAAAGACAATACATGATTACAGTGGAGCCACTTACAGTGTGTAGATACATGATCAAGGGAATAACATCTAGTGCAAGATAAAGTCCAGTAACGTCCGATCAAAGATGGTCCAAGGGTCACCAATGAGGTAGATAGTCGTTCAGGACCGCTCTCTAGGTGATAGGATGGTTCATATAACCATATAACAGTTACAGCACGGAAACAGGCCCTCTCGGCCCTTCCAGTCCATGCCGACCATTTATTTTCCCCTAGTCCCATCTACCTGCACTCAGACCATACCCCTCCATTCCCTTCCCGTCCATATTCCTATCCACTTTACTTTTAAATGTTAAAATCGATCCTGCCTCCACCACGTCTGCAGGAAGATCATTCCACACAGCCACCACTCTCTGAGTAAAGAAGATCCCCCTCATGTTACCCCTAAACTTCTGTCCCTTAATTCTCATGTCATGCCCTCTTGTTTGAATCTTCCCTACCCTCAATGGGAAAAGCTTATCCACGTCAACTCTGTCTATCCCTTTCATCATTTTAAAGACCTCAATCAAGTCCCCCCCTTAACCTTCTGCGCTCCAAAGAATAAAGACCTAACTTTATTCAGTTGCTGAAAGATTACATTTGAAATGAAAGACTTTCAATTAAAGGCATTTAAATTTAGTCTTAAGTTAAGACTGGAGGGCTGCATTTGGAGTATTGCGTGCAGTTCTGGTCTAAAGCAAGGATGCGGGGGCTTTGGCGAGGGGGTGGAGGAGGTTGACCAGAAAGCTGCCTGCATTCGAGAGTTTCAGCTGCAGGGAGAGGTTGGATAAACCAGGATTGTTTTCTCTGGAACGTCAGAGGTTGAGGGGAGACCTGATAGGAGTACAGTGCATTCAGAAAGTATTCAGACCCCTTCACTTTTTCCACATGTTTGTTACGTCACAGCCTTATTTTAAAATGGATTGAATTATTTATTTTTTTAAAACAGCAAACTACACACAATACCCCAGAATGAAGAAGTGAAGACAGGTGTTTAGAAATGTTAGCGGTGTAATTAAAATGTAACTGAAATATCACATTTACATAAGTATTCAGACCCTCTGCTCTGACACTCAAAATTGAGCTTAGGTTCATCCTGTTTCCACTGATGTTTCTACAACTTGATTGGAGTCCACCAGTGGTGAATTAAATTGATTGGACATGATTTGGAAAGGCATACACCTGTCTATATAATGTACCACAGTTGACAGTGCATGTCAGAGCAAAAACCAAGCCACGAAGACGAAGGAATTGGCCCTAGACCTCCGAGACAGGATTGTGTTGAGACACAGACCGGAGGAAGGGTATAAAACCATTTCAGCAGCATTGCAGATTTGAAGAGCACAGTGGCCTCCGTCATTCTTAAGGGCCTGTCCCACTGTACCAGGTAATTCAAGAGTTCTCCCGACTTACCCCTGATCCAAACTCGGAGATTTAAGGGCCTGTCCCACCAGCGTGCAACTCCATGCGATGAGCGGGACCTAACGTGGTCGCTTGAGCCGTCTGGCGTCACGGGGCCGGTCCCACTTCGATCGCCGGAATTGTGCGGAGTTCGTCCCGACATCGCGCGGGGCTCCGAAAAACTGACTATGTTCAAAAATTCCGCCCGGCAACGGCTTGTCGGCTCGCAGTCGCCTCGACGCATGACACACCGCCTCGACATCGTGCCTCCGTGACCCTCTCTGTAGGTGCCTCCGTGACCCTCTATGTGTGTGGCTCCGTGGCCCTCTGTGTGTGTGTGCCTCTGTGCCCCTCTCTGTCCTGGCGAACTTACCTTAGACTTCGCTCCAAGTTCGCCTCACTTTGCGCCACTCACCCGACCTCCGCACGGCCCCTGCTGCCGGTTTGGTTGCGCTTGCCGCATGCAGGCGCACGCTGGTGGGAACGGCCCTGTACAGGGATCACCCGACCTCCGCGCGGCCCCCGCTTCTAGTTTGATCGCGCTCATCGCATGGAGTCGGATGCTGGTGGGACAGGCCCTTTACGGTAATAGCTGCTCGTAGGTACTTGGGGCTCTAGTGGACAAATTTCAACATGCTGAAAAATCTTCGCGAGCTTACCGCGTTTTCCGAGTACCTGCCGTTAGCGTTACGAGCCTCTAAGAGACGTCCCGACCTCCGACGTACCCGCTACGTTCATTCTCCGTGCTTACCATGAGTTTGATTTTTTTTTTTAAACTCGGGAGAGCTCTTGAATTAGCTCGTACAGTGGGACAGGCCCTTAAAATGGAAGAACTTTGAAACCACCAGGACTCTTCATTGGGCTGGCTGCCCGGCCAAACTGAGCATTCGGGGGAGAAGAGCTTTGGTCAGGGAGGTGACCAAGAACCCGATGGTCACTCTGACAGAGCTCCAGAGTCCCTCTGTGGAGATGGGAGAACCTTCCAGAAGGACAGCTATATCTGCAGCACTCCACCAATCAGGCCTTTGTGGTAGAGTGGCCAGACGGAAGCCACTCCTCAGTAAAAGATAAGCTCAGTCACATGACAGCCCGCTTGGAATTTGCCAAAAGGCACCTAAAGGACTCATAACCATGAGAAACAAGGTTCTCTGGTCTGATGAAAACATGATTGAACTCTTTGGCCTGAGTGCCAAGCGTCACGTCTGGAGGAAACCAGGCACCGCTCACCACCTGGCCAATACCAAACCTACGGTGAAGCATGGTGGTGGCAGCATCAGGCTGTGGGGATGTTTCTCAGCGGCAGGAACTGGGAGACTAGTCAGGATCGAGGGAAAGATGAACGGAGCAAAGTACAGGGAGATCCTTGATGAAAACCTCAGACTGGGGCGGAGGTTCACCTTCCAACAGGACAACGACCCTAAAGGGCCTGTCCTACCAGCATACGACTCCATGCGATGAGCGCGGTCAAACTAGAAGCGGGGGCCGCGCGGAGGCCTGGCGATCCCTGTACAGGGCCGTTCCCACCAGTGTGGGTCACGGAGCCACACACATAGAGGGCCACGGAGGCACCTACAGAGAGGGCCACGGAGGCACGACGTCGAGACGGTGTGTAATGCGTCGACGCGACTGCGAGCAGACAAGCCGTTGCCGCGCGGAATTTTTGAACAGTCAGTTTTTCGGAGCCCCGCGCGATGTTGGGACGAACTCCGCACAATTCCGCACGGCTCCGGCGATCGAAGTGGGACCGGCCCCGCGATGCCGGACGGCTCAAGCGACCACGTTAGGTCGCGCTCATCGCATGGAGTTGCATGCTGGTGGGACAGGCCCTTAAGCACACAGCCAAGACAACGCAGGAGTGGCTTTGTGCCAAGTCTGTGAATGTCCTTGAGTGGCCCAGCCAGAGCCTGGACTTGAACCCGATCGAACATCTCAGGAGGGACCTGAAAATAGCTGTGCATCGACGCTCCCCATCCAACCCGACAGAGCTGGAGAGGATCTGCAGAGAAGAATGGGAGAAATTACCCAAATACAGGTGTACCAAGCTTGTAGCATCATACCCAAGAAGACTTGAGGCTGTAATCACTGCCAAACGTGCCTGAACTGAGCAAAGGGTCTGAATACTTATGTAAATGTGATATTTCAGTTTTTTCTTTTTAATTTGTGAAAATTCCCAAACACCTGTTTTTGCTTTTTTATTATGGGGTATTGTGTGTAGATTGATGATTTTTTTTAAAAGTATTTAATCCATTTTAGGGTAAGGCTGTAACGTAACAAAATGTGGAAAAAGTGATGGGGTCTGAATGCACTGTTTGTAAAATGAGTAGAGTCATAGATAGGGTAGACAGTCAGAGCCTTTCCTGCCAGGGCGGAAATGTCCCAAAAAAGACAGCATAGCTATAAGAAGGGGGTTACACAAAAGGCTGGAGAAACTCAGCGGGTGCAGCAGCATCTAAGGAGCGAAGGAGATATGCGACGTTTCGGGTCGAGACCCTTCTTCAGACTCAGCTATAGCTGTTGGCTATAAGAAGAGAGGGGCAACGTTTAAAGGAGATGTGCGGGGCAGGTTATTTCACACAGAGGGTGGTGGGTGCCCGGAACGCTCTGCCAAGGCCAGATACGATACTGGCGTGTATGAGAATGTTAGATAGGCTCATGTTAGATAGGCTTGTGTATTTTGTTGGTTCACATGCTTGATCAATGGTGTTTTATCATTAATGTTTTATTATCATTAATATTTAGTGTTTTCTGAGTCATTGGCAACTGTCACTGTACGTCATGTTGTTACTTGTGGGCAGAGCACCAAGGCAAATTCCTTGTATGTGAATACTTGGCCAATAAACTTACTTACTTACCTAAGTGCAGGGAATGGAGGTTTCAGGACGGTTTCTTGTTGGATTTATACTTGTCTCTTCTACTTTTCCAAGAAACGACCCCTGGAGCCTTGAAGAAATCGGCTTCATTGGATTCCAGTGCATGCAGTTTCAGAAACTTCTTGCCAGGTATTGACATTTAAAATTCTTATGTGCGGAGTTAAGTGCGTTCTTTCGGGCGGAATATGCCCGTTCATTCCTTAACGTTGAGACATTTCTTTTGCCGACCCGCGTTCTCACCCGTGATACAAAGGCATTTTGTTTCTGAGCCACCTTGCCGGAGACAACCTCCGAGGTGGCAACTTGCATTCAACATCAAGCCGGCAGGGTGGGCGCAGCTGGTAGAGCTGCTGCCTCACAGCGCCAGGGACCCGGGTTCCATCCTGACCGCGGGAGCTGCCTGTGTGGAGTTCTCCCCCATCACAGCGCGAGTTTCCTCCGGCTGCACCAGTTTCCGCCCATGTCCCAAAGACGTGCGGGTTTGCAGGTTAGTTGGACTCTGCAAATTACCCCTACTGTGGAAGGAGTGGATGACAATGGACAATAGGTGCAGGAGTAGGCCATTCGGCCCTTCGAGCCAGCACCGCCATTCAATGTGATCATGGCTGATCATCCCCAATCAGTACCCCGTTCCTGCCTTCTCTCCATATCCCCTGGCTCCACTATCTTTAAGAGCCCTATCTAGCTCTCTCTTGAAAGCATCCAGAGAACCGGCCTCCACCGCCCTCTGAGGCAGAGAATTCCACAGACTCACCACTCTCTGTGAGAAAAAGTGTTTCCTCGTCTCCGTTCTAAATGGCTTACCCCTTATTCTTAAACTGTGGCCCCTGGTTCTGGACTCCCCCCAACATCGGGAACATGTTTCCTGCCTCTAGCGCGTCCAAGCCCTTAACAATCTTATATGTTTCAATGAGATCCCCTCTCATCCTTCTAAACTCCAGAGTGTACACGCCCAGCTGCTCCATTCTCTCAGCATATGACAGTCCCGCCATCCCGGGAAAGTGGGATAACATAGAACTGGTGTGAATGGGCGATTGCTGGTCGGCGTGGACAGGGTGGGCCGAAGGGCCTGTTTCCACGCTGAATCTCCAAACTAAATTAAATTAAACATTGTAAAAGATCTCCAGGCACAGAAGGAACGGTATGACATTGAGATGTTGGATGTTCTTCCTGGCTCAGTTAAAGCTTCAAATTCTTAAGGGCCCTGTCCTACCAGCATCCGACTCTATGCGATGAACGCGATCAAACTAGAAGCGGGGGCCGCGCGGAGGTCGGGTAATCCCTGTACAGGGCCGTTCCCACCAGCATGCGCCTGCATGCGGCAAGCGCGACCAAACCGGCAGCGAGGGCCGCGCGGAGGTCGGGTGAGTGGCGCAACGTGGCGCAAAGTGAGGCGAACTTGGAGCGAAGTCTTAAAGGTAAGTTCGCCAGGACAGAGAGGGACACACAGAGAGGGGCACACAGGCGCACACACACAGAGGGTCACGGAGCCACACACATAGAGGGTTACGGAGGCACCTACAGAGAGGGTCACGGAGGCACGACGTCGAGGCGGTGTGTAATGCGTCGAGGCGACTGCGAGCCGACAAGCCGTTGCCGCGCGGAATTTTTGGACATAGTCAGTTTTTCGGAGCCCCGCGCGATGTCGGGACGAACTCCGCACAATTCCGCACCGCTCCGGCGATTGAAGTGGGACTGGCCCCGCGACGCCGGACGGCTCAAGCGACCACGTTAGGTCGCGCTCATCGCATAGAGTTGCATGCTGGTGGGACAGGCCCTTTAGGAGTCAATATCACCAGCAACATCTCCTGGACCACCCATACTGAAGCAATGACCAAGAAACCACACCAACGCCTCTACTTCCTTCGAAGGCTTAGGAAGTTCGGCACGTCCCCAACAACTATCACCAACTTCCACAGATGCGCCACAGAAAGCATTTTATCAGGATTCATCCCAGCTTGGTTTGGGAACAGCTCCACCCAACACCGCAAGAAATTGCAGAGAATTGTAGACGCAGCCCAGACCATCACACAAACCAGCCTCTTGCTTCTTGGTTTCCTGCAAAAATATTCCAAATGGAATTTAAACTGGAGGTGGTGGAGGGTGGACTGAAGCAAAAAAGGGTTTGGGGGGAAAAAGAGCAACCTCCCTTCCTTTGGCTCCATCTACACCTCACGCTGCCTCGGCAAGACCAGCAGCATCATCAAGGACCAGTCGCACCCTGGCCACTCCCTCTTCTCCCCTCTCCCATCGGGCAAAAGGTACAGTGTTTAAGAAGGAACTGCAGATGCTGGAAAATCGAAGGTAGACAAAAGTGCTGGAGAAACTCTGCGGGTGCAGCAGCATCTATGGAGCGAAGGAAATAGGCAACGTTTCGGGCCGAAACCCAGTCTGAAGAACGGTTTCGGCCCGAAACGTTGCCTATTTCCTTCGCTCCGTAGATGCTGCTGCACTTGCTGAGTTTCTCCAGCACTTTTGTCGACAGGCAAAAGTGTGAAAACGCACACCTCCAGATTCAGGGACAGTTTCATCCCAGCTGTTATCAGGCAACTGAACCATCCTACCACCAACTAGAGAGCGGTCCTGAGCTTCAGTCTACCTCATTGGAGACCCTCGGACTATCGTTAATCGGACTTTACTGAACATTACCTTGCACTATGCATTTTGTTCCCTTTATCCTGCAACAGAATGCTCGATTGTAATCGTGTGTTGTCTTTCCGCTGGCTGGTTAGCGCACAACAAAAGCTTCTCACTGTACCTCGGTACACGTGACAATAAACTAGACTTAACTAAATCAACTTATGGCTATAAAAACCATCGAGAAATACCAATGAGAATCAGCAGATGCTGAAACTAAAAATGGATTCTGGGCGCAGTGTTGGTTTCCGAATAGTGAAAGCCCTGGATAGAGTGGATGTGGAGAGAGTCTAGGACCAGAGGTCGTAGCCTGAAAATAAGAGGACTTTCCTTTAGGAAGGAGATGAGGAGGAATTTCTTCAGTCAGAGGGTGGTGAATCTGTGGAATTCATTGCCACAGAAGGCTGTGGAGGCCGAGTCAGTGGATATTTTTAAAGCAAAGATAGATAGATTCTTGATTAGTACAGGTGTCAGATGTTATGGGGAGAAGGCAGGAGAATGGGGTTAGGAGGGGGAGATAGATCAGCCATGATTGAATGACGGTGTAGACTTGATGGGCCGAATGGCCAAACTAGTCTACATGAGTAAATAGATAATAGGTGCAGGAGTAGGCCATTCGGCCCTTCGAGCCAGCACCGCCATTCAATGTGATCATGGCTGATCATCCCCAATCAGTACCCCGTTCCTGCCTTCTCCCCATATTCCCTGACTTCGCTTTCTTTAAGAGCCCTATCTAGCTCTCTCTTGAAAGCATCCAGAGAACCGGCCTCCACCACCCTCTGAAGCAGAGAATTCCACAGACTCGCCACTCTCTGTGAGAAAAAGTGTTTCCTCGTCTCCGTTCTAAAAGGCTTACCCCTTATTCTTAAACTGTGGCCCCTTGTTCTGGACTCCCCCAACATCGGGAACATGTTTCCTTCCTCCAACGTGTCCAATCCTTTAACAATTTTATATGTTTCAATAAGATCCCCTCTCATCCTTCTAAACTCCAGAGTGTACAAGCCCGGTTGCTTCATTCTCTCAGCATATGACAGTCCCGCTATCCTGGGAATTAACCATGTGTACTGGACATTTTTTACATTAATCAAGCCAACTAACCAATTAATTGAGCCAAACTCCATACAGACAGCGCCCGTAGTCAGGATGGAACCTGGGTCTCCGGTGCTGTGAGGCAGCAACTCTACCGCTGTTCCACCGTGACCGCTGTTATTTTTATTACTTCACTCGATAAATGAATGTATTACCAGTGTGACCATTTCAAACATTCCCCACGCTCACCTGCATCCTAAAGGGCCTGTCCCACCAGCATGCAACTCCATGCGATGAGCGCGACCTAACGTGGTCGCTTGAGCCGTCCGGCGTCGCGGGGCCGGTCCCACTTCGATCGCCGGAGTCGTGCGGAATTGTGCGGAGTTCGTCCCGACATCGCGCGGGGCTCCGAAAAACTGACCATGTTCAAAAATTCCGCTCGGCAACGGCTTGTCGGCTCGCAGCCGCCTCGACGCATTACACACTGCATCGACGTCGTGCCTCCGTGACCCTCTCTGTAGGTGCCTCCGTGACCCTCTATGTGTGTGGCTCCGTGGCCCTCTGTGTGTGTGCCTCTGTGCCCCTCTCTGTGTGCCCCTCTCTGTCCTGGCGAACTTACCTTTAAGAATTCGCTCCAAGTTCGCCTCACTTTGCGCCGCATTGCGCCACTCACCCGACCTCCGCGCGGCCCTCGCTGCCGGTTTGGTTGCGCTTGCCGCATGCAGGCGCATGCTGGTGGGAACGGCCCTGTACAGGGGATCACCCGACCTCCGTGCGGCCCCCGCTTCTAGTTTGATCGCGTTCATCGCATGGAGTTGCATGCTGGTGGGACAGGCCCTTAACTCATTAATCCAGCCCCAGCTCTGCAACTAGACACAAAAAGCTGGAGTAACTCAGCGGGACAGGCAGCATCTCTGGAAAGAAGGAATGGGTGACGTTTCGGGTCAAGACGTCACCTATTTCCTTCTCTCCAGAGATGCTGCCGGTCCTGCTGAGTTACCCCAGCTTTTTAAGTCTACCTTCGGTTTAAACGAGCATCTGCAGTTCCTTCCTACACACCCAGCTCTGTAACTGTTGGACTCTGTCCTCCTTCAACAATAGTATCCTGCATAATTTCCTGTGTGTCTTTCTACCTGAACTGTTCCATACACCCAGCCTTACCTGTACCCTGACCTGTCCTGATAGCATATCTAATTTGATTTTAAAATGAACTCAACACGCACCCATCTGGTTTATTATTCCATACAAAGTTTATAGAAATTAGGTGCAGGAGTAGGCCATTCGGCCCTTCGAGCCTGCACCGCCATTCAATATGATCATGGCTGATCATCCAACTCAGTATCCCGTACCTGCCTTCTCTCCATACCCTCTGATACCCTTAGCGACAAGGGCCACATCTAACTCCCTCTTAAATATAGCCAATGAACTGGCCTCAACTATTTTCTGTGGCAGAGAGTTCCAGAGACCCACCGCTCTCTGTGTGAAAAAAGTCCTTCTCATCTTGGTCCTAAAGGATTTCCCCCTTATCCTTAAACTGTGACCCCTTGTCCTGGACTTCCCCAACATCGGGAACAATCTTCCTGCATCTAGCCTGTCCAACCCCTTAAGAATTTTGTACGTTTCTATAAGATCCCCCCTCAATCTTCTAAATTCGAGAGAAACACATGGAATCTTGAGCAAAAGACACAGAGTGCTGGAGTAACTCAGCGGGTCAGGCAGCATCTGTGGACAACATGGATAGGTGACGTTTCACAGAGTGCTGGAGTAACTCAGCGGGTCAGGCAGCATCTGTGGAGAACAGGGATAGGTGACGTTTCACAGAGTGCTGGAGTAACTCAGCGGGTCAGGCAGCATCTGTGGAGAACATGGATAGGTGACGTTTCACAGAGTGCTGGAGTAACTCAGCGGGTCAGGCAGCATCTGTGGAGAACAGGGATAGGTGACGTTTCACAGAGTGCTGGAATAATTCAGCGGGTCAGGCAGCATCTCAGGAGAACATGGATAGTTCATAGCTCACAGGAGCAGAATTAGGCCATTCGGCCGATCAGGTCTATCCACTGTAAATTCTGGCTGATCTATCTTTCCCTCTCAACCCCATTCTCCTGCCTTCTCCCCATAAACCCTGACACCCGTACTAATCAAGAATCTATCTATCTCAGGTTTAAAAATACACGATGTTTTGGCCTTCGCAGCCGTCTGTGGCAAAGAATTCCACAGAATCACCACCGTCTGACTAAAGAAATTCCTTTCCTCATCTCCTTTCCAAAGGCACGTCTTTTTATTCTGAGGCAACTCTCCCACTGGTGGAAGCATCCTCTCCACATCCACTCTATCCAGGCCTTGCACTATTCTGAAGTCACAGGTAAAATGGGCACATTTCCTCCCCAATCAGAAGGAAGGTCGCAACCCAAAACGTCACCTATCCATGTTCTCCACAGATGCTACCTGACCCGCTGAGTTACTCCAGCACTCTGTGAAACGTCACCTATCCATGTTCTCCACAGATGCTGCCTGACCCGCTGAGTTACTCCAGCACTCTGTGAAACGTCACCTATCCATGTTCTCCACAGATGCTGCCTGACCCGCTGAGTTACTCCAGCACTCTGTGAAACGTCACCTATCCATGTTCTCCACAGATGCTGCCTGACCCGCTGAGTTACTCCAGCACTCTGTGAAACGTCACCTATCCATGTTCTCCACAGATGCTGCCTGACCCGCTGAGTTACTCCAGCACTCTGTGAAACGTCACCTATCCATGTTCTCCACAGATGCTGCCTGACCCGCTGAGTTACTCCAGCACTCTGTGAAACGTCACCTATCCATGTTCTGCACAGATGCTGCCTGACCCGCTGAGTTACTCCAGCACTCTGAGAAACGTCACCTATCCATGTTCTCCACAGATGCTGCCTGACCCGCTGAGTTACTCCAGCACTCTGTGAAACGTCACCTATCCATGTTCTCCACAGATGCTGCCTGACCCGCTGAGTTACTCCAGCACTCTGTGAAACGTCACCTATCCATGTTCTCCACAGATGCTGCCTGACCCGCTGAGTTACTCCAGCACTCTGTGAAACGTCACCTATCCATGTTCTCCACAGATGCTGCCTATAGGGGTAGGTCAACCGACAACCCAAGGCATGTTCAATTCTAGTATTTATATCAAGAGGACTGGAATACAAAAACAGGGATGTGATGCTGAGGATCTATAAGGCGCTGGTCAGGCCACATTTGGAATATTGTGAACAATTTTGGACCCCATATCTGAGGAAGGATGTGCTGGCTCTGGAGAGGGTCCAGAGGAGGTTTACAAGAATGATCCCAGGAATGAGTGGGTTAACCTATGATGATCTGGTCTCCAAATCTGAGGAAGGACATTATTGCCATAGAGGGAGTGCAGAGAAGGTTTACCAGACTGATTCCTGGGATGTCAGGACTGTCTTATGAAGAAAGACTGGATAGACTCGGTTTATACTCACTAGAATTTAGAAGATTGAGAGAGGATCTTATAGAAGCTTACAAAATTCTTAAGGGGTTGGACAGGCTAGATGCAGGAAGATTGTTCCCGATGTTGGGGAGGTCCAGGACAAGGGGTCACAGCTTAAGGATAAGGGGGAAATCCTTTAGGACCGAGATGAGAAGATCTTTTTTCACACAGAGTGGTGAATCTGTGGAACTCTCTGCCACAGAGGGTAGTGGAGGCCAGTTCATTGGCTATATTTAAGAGGGAGTTAGATGTGGCCTTGTGGCTAAAGGGATCAGAGGGTATGGAGAGAAGGCAGGTACGGGATACTGAGTTGGATGATCAACCATGATCATATTGAATGGCGGTGCAGGCTTGAAGGGCCGAATGGCCTACTCCTGCACCTACTTTCTATATTTCTATGTCTATGAGCGTTCAAAAGCACTGGGCCTGTACTCGCTGGAGTTATCAAGGTTGAGCGGTGACCTCATTGAAACTTACCGAATAATGAAAGGCATAGATAGAGTGGATGTGGAGAGGATGTTTCCACTGGTGGGAGAGTCTAGGACCAGAGGTCACAGCCTCAGAATTAAAGGGTGCTCTTTTTTAGAGGTTAGAGGGTCAGAAGGTAGTTAATCTGTGGAACTCATTGCCACAGAGGGCTGTGCAGGCCAAGCCACGGGGTAGTTTTCAGATGGAGATTGACAGATTTGTGATTAGTGCGGGTGTCAGGGGTTATGGGGAGAAGGCAGGAGAATGGGGTTAGGAGGCAGAGATAGATCAGCCATGATTATGGTCGCCAACTTTCTCACTCCCAAATAAGGGTCAAAATACGGGACAAGTTCCCCGACGGCAATTCGTTGACCGACTGGGCCGTGGCTGGGTGAATGATGAGTTGAGCCCGGGTGCTGGACTGCACACAAAGCCCAGCCGGAGGGCTAGCTGAGGAGGTTTGGCCCGGGCCGCGCGCCCCGTCCAACTCGTGAACCGATGATCGGCTGTGAGAAGGAGGGGCGGTGGTGGAGTCGGCAGTAAGCGAAGGACCGAAGGCCGGACAGCTGGCCAGGCTGCCGACTGACCGACGGGGCCACGGGTGAGGCGCTGCTGCTGCACTCCACGGGCTGCACTACATCGGGACGGGTGAGGCGGGGCCGGACGCAGCGCTCCGACCCGACAGTCCCCTCGACCCGAGTAGTAGCCGTCAAATATGGGACAAGGGCCGTCCCGTATGGGGCAAACCAATTTAGCCCAATATACGGGGTGTCTCGGCTAATACGGGACAGTTGCCGACACCTAGCCATGATTGAATGGCGGAGTAGACTCGATGGGCCGAATAGCCTAACTCTACTCTGATAACGTGTGAACTTGTGAAAGCCGCATGTTTTTGGGACGCTGGAGGAAACTGGATCCCACGCGGCCTGTGGACTTCACACTTGAAAGCTACAGCACAGAAACAGGCCCTTCAGCCCGCGGCGACCAGCCATCACCCCGTACACGACCACCATCCTACACACACCAGGGACAAATTACAATTTTACCGAAGCCAATTAACCTACAAACCTGTTGTTAAAGAAGGAACTGCAGGCGCTGGAGAATCGAGGGTTACACAAAAGGCTGGAGAAACTCAGCGGGTGCGGGTTTCTCCAGCCTACAAACCTGCATGTCTTTGGAGTGTGGGAAGAAACCGGAGAACCTGTGGAAAACCAACGCAGCCCACGGGGTGAACGTGCAAACTCCGCGCGGGCTGCATCCGTAGTCAGGATGGAACCCGGGTCTCTGGCGCTGTGAGGCAGCAACTCTACTGCTGCGCCACCGGGCCGCTCGCTTCTAATTTTGTGCCATCGTATTAGAAGTGCAGTGGTGTGGCCGTGAATCGTGTAGACACCTTGGTCCAATACAGGGGTGGGGAACCTCGTTGGAACGCAGCTGTAATCTAATAAGGCCGCTTCCAAGATACTTCAATTCGATGTACTTCAAAATGTGCATCATTTTGTTAAAATCTAACTACTATGGTTTAACTCATACCTTCATAACAGACGCCAATGTGTTACCTTTAATGGACGTCATTCCTTAATTGTAGAGAAGGGGGTCCCGCAAGGTTCATCTTTGGGACGACCCCTTTTCTCTATTTTCATAAACGACCTCCCTAATATTAGTTCTGACTGTCAAACACAATTGAAAGATCAGGAGGGAGTTAGATGTGGCCCTTGTGGCTAAGGGGATCAGAGGGTATGGAGAGAAGGCAGGTACGGGATACTGAGTTGGATGATCAGCCATGATCATATTGAATGGCGGTGCAGGCTCGAAGGGCCGAATGGCCTACTCCTGCACCTAATTTCTATGTTTCTATCAGATCTTACTTCTGTTCTGAAATGGCTACTATTTAACAAATTAATTTTAAATAAAAATAAATCATGCAGTATGTTATGTGGTACCAGAGAAGGCCTTGGTAATTCTGTAGATCTGACTATATCATTTCATGAACGATCACCTTTAGAACAAGTATTGAACTTCAAATATCTTGGTGTTTGGCTCGACCCAACGCTTTCATTTACGCAGCATATTGAGAGGATTACTAAAAAACTCAGCTGTAATCTAGCTATTCTTTACCGCCATATAAATTGTTTCACCTTTCAGATGAGAAAAAGAATTGTCTCTCAACGACTACTACCATCACTGGATTATGCTGCTATTGTCTATCAGAATACATTTGATACACATCTTCAACCCCTCAATGTAGTATATAATAGTCTCTGCAGATTTATTTTAAGGTGTCCATATCTAACTCACCACTGTTCTATGTACGAAACTCTAAACTGGTTATCCCCCCCACGCTCGAAGATGCTACCACTGGTTCCAGTTCATCTTTAAATGCATCCATCTCAATTACCCTTCTTATTTAAAACAAGACCTATTACCATGCACACCCTCATATTCACTATGACATATTCAGCAACCTTTCTTTTTCATTCCAAGAACTAACAAAGAAATTGGGAGACGTGCATTTAAATTCAAAGCTCCTTCTGACTGGAACACTCTGCCTAGTACCATAAGAACTATTAGCTCATTTAGTCTATTTAAAAATACACTTTTACCCTTACTTATAAAACCATGTACCTGTTTCTATTATTAGAGTCTTCGAGCTGCTTTATCTAGCTTGCTCTGTGTGTGATCATTTGTCATAGCTATTGAATATGCATGGCCAGTACATTTATGTATTATTGTATTGCATAGTGTAACAAGGTCTTATATCGTATTATGTCACAATACTATGAAATAATATGGGGATGGAGGGGTTTTGGGATTGGTGTGTGGGTAGGTGGGCCAATGAGAGCCTCTATGTATGTTATGTCTTGTGCTGTATGTTCTATGTTGGACCCCCTCGAAAACGAGATGACTCTCCATCTCAAGGGGTTATCCAGAATAAATTTAAATAAATTTAAAAAAAAATGTACTAACTTCAAGAAAATGAAAAACATTTGTTAATTTTAAAGTGAATTAACTTTTTAATGACTTTGTTGTGACTGCTTTCTAGAGCATTAGAACTAAATTATGAGCGTAACAGGTGATAAAATAGCCCTCCTGACTTACTAATGGTTTAATTGTGGCCGTCAGTCGGGGAGTGTTATTTTGTTGAATTTTCTTTTACTCTGTGGTATTTTAAACACGTTCATTTTAAGATAAAAATAAAAATAATAAAAGACGAACAAAAACATATTAATGAAATAAAAAGATCTGTTCTACAAAATTTGGATTCATTCAAAAGGCCGCACTTAATGGCCATCGAAGGCCACAGGCAGCCTTAAGGCCCCAGGTCCCCCACCCCTGATCCAATACAAAGGAAACTTTGGATGTAAACTTCTGGCCACTTATGTATCCTTTACTTAGGTACAGGAACGCAGACTCACTTTCGCACTCAGTCACTGACGATCTCCAGAGGGCAGTTGCAACGCTGTTTGACCACTGGCCCTAAGACCACTGATGCCAGTGGAACCGTCGGCAGCGGAGGCAAGAGAATACAGAGGCCAAAAACGGTGAGTAACACACGTATCAAAAAAAGCCTTTCAATCAATATTGATTTTACTTCGGAGTCACGTGAGTGACTACGTGAAGACCCCGCCAGCACGCATGCGCGACATATTGTCGTTCGCATGCGGAAGCGACAGTCGGGAGGAGCGGGGCTCCTCCAGCGTAAGTTAAAAGCTTACGCCAGGTAAGTCTCACCGAAGGAGTGAGCGTCGACGAAGGATCATTACTATGGAATCACGAAAATGAAAGAGAGCAGCGGCGAGAGCAGCTGCCATGGAGAGCAGCCAGCAGCGTGCCGCTTCTCCCGAGTTACAGGTTTTACCTGCAGCTCCCGACTTCTAACCTTCTGAGGGCCGTTGGTACACCACGGTCGGGCGGCAAATCCACCCGGAAGTCGGACGGGGCCGCAGACTCAGCTGGGTCCGGACCCGAGGACACCCCGTTCGCAGATAGCGACGGAGGTCGTCTAGCCCGCATGGAGCGGATGATGGAGCGGTTGCTCCAACGTGACCTGCTAATGCAGGGGCAGAGTCACAGTGGGCCTCTTCGCAGGCCCACGGCAGGTTCCTACCATGGACTGCCTAATGTCTCGCCCTCTTCGCAGGGGAGCATTGAGGGTCAGAACTGGGCTGACCCAGAAGAAGGGGAGCTGGCTGAACAACCATCAGTGTCGGGGGTGTGTGAAGAATGCCTGGATATGGTCAATAAACATGCAGTGCCTATACAGAAAGGCCTACCAATCCACCCTAAGCTGGCAGCCAGCATTAATTACATGGCTACTAACCAGCTACAGGAGCAGGCTATTAATTCTACAGCCGATAAATATATGGCTCCTGAGAATTGCAAGTCGCTGAATGTCCCTGCGGTGAACAACCCTATTTGGGGGAACATGAGCCCCATGAGCAGAGGGCAAGAAATTAAACTTCAGAGGATCCTGAAGCTCTTAACCGCCGGGATCACAGCAGTGGCCAGAACTGCAGTGGGGATAGAGTTGCCGGAAGAACTGCAAGATGCCCTGGCTCTACTGTGTAATACACAGTATGAGATAAACAACTTCAGGAAGAGCATCATTAAGCCGGCACTCAACCCCAAGTTTGCGGGTTTGTGCAAGCCTGGGAACGCTCAGCCTCCAAACCTGCTGTTCGGGGATAACCTTCCCAAGCAGGTAAAAGACCTTGACGAGGAGGCCAAGGCCTTGGGCCTGATCAAAGTACCCGGCTCTACGAAAACTCATTATCCTCAACGACAGCACCCCTACACACCCACCGGACAGAGATATCATAACAGATCTGCCGGTGGTGAAAGCTCGAAGGCCGGCCAACCTGCACAGCGGTCTTTTTTAGGCCATGTCCCAGCCCGGCCTTCTTGGAAGATGCGCCACTCCTACAACACGTCGAACCAACAGAAGAAACAAGAACAGAGACCGCAACACCGGCATTAACCATGGAGGTAGGTGGGTCTGGCTTCCCCAGGAACACATCTTGCCTAAATTCACTTTATGTAGGGGGCCGGTTGCACATGTTCTATGAAATTTGGCGCACTTTTACCTCTGATCCTTTCATACTCAGAAGTATTCAGGGCTACAAAATTGAATTTATTCACGAACTCCCTACCCCGGTCCAGTATTCACCTAGCCGAAAATTCATCCTCTCTCAAAAAGAGAAGGCAGCAGGGCATGCTGAACTATACAGGTTAATTGAAAAAGGGGTAATTGAGAAAACCACCAAAGAACCCCAGGAGTTCGTATCTAATATATTCACCAAAAATAAAAAAGATGGCGGGTGCCGCATTATCATAGATCTGACCGAACTGAATACTTCTGTTCAGTATGTTCATTTCAAAATGGACACCTTTGCCACTGCTATACAGTTAATAGCTAATGGGTACTTCATGGCATGCATTGACCTCAAAGATGCATACTATTCAGTACCAATACACAAGGATCATAGGAAATACTTAAAATTTATCTGGATGGGACAGTTATGGCAATACAAAGCCTTGCCTAATGGGCTATCATCAGCACCCAGGTTGTTTACCAAGATATTAAAACCAGCTTTGGCCTACTTAAGAAAACAGAATCATACTGTAATGGCCTATCTTGATGATATCCTCATTGTTGGGGAGAATTTGGAAACGGCTACATTGGCAGTTTCAGCCACGAAATGTCTTTTTCAGAAGCTGGGGTTCATTATACATCCAGATAAATCAAAAATAAAACCCTCTACCACCATGAACTACTTGGGGTTTTTTTATCAACTCGGTGCAAATGTCTATCACGTTGCCACTAAGTAAGGTGGAGGACTTGATAGAGGCTTGCAGGAGCCTTACTGGCATCAAGGACCCATCCATCCGACAGGTGGCCAGGGTGATTGGGAAGATAGTGGCTGCTTTTCCCGCAGCACAATTTGGACCTTTACATTATCAAAACCTACAAAGAGCTAAAATTATAGCTCTCAAGAGTCATGCAGGCCATTTCGACAGGCCTATGAAAATACCAGAGAAGGCAAAAGCCAAATTAAATTGGTGGATGATTAATGCCCAATATTGTTCCAAACCCATCACTATCATCAATCCCTCGATCACCTTACAAATGGATGCCAGTGCCAAAGGTTGGGGAGCAACTAATACTACCACTAGTTGTGGGGGTAGATGGAGTGCACATGAGTTAACCCTATTCAAAACTTTGGGGATTAACTATTCAGAAATGCTGGCAGCATTTCACGGCCTAAGGGCATACTGCACAGACATGCACAAAGTACATGTTAGGATACAAATTGACAACACCACGGTGGTGGCTTATATTAACCACATGGGCGGAATAAAGTCGATATCGTGTGATGAATTGGCCAACAATATCTGGCACTGGTGTCTGCAAAGGGAAATTTGGATCTCAGCCACTTACCTCCCAGGTAAGCTAAATACGGTGGCAGACACCAGGTCACGCAAATTTAACGACAACATAGAATGGATGTTGGATCGAAAAGTGTTCACAGATATTGTAGAACGTTATGGGACACCGGATATCGACCTATTTGCGTCCAGATTAAATCACCAACTACCAACATATGTTGCTTGGGAACCAGACCCAGGGGCAGTAGCGATGGACGCTTTCACGCTACATTGGGGGGATTTGTTTTGTTATGCATTCCCCCCCTTCTGCCTCATCAGCCGGGTCTTGCAGAAAATCAAACAAGACTCCGCTTCGGGTATTTTGGTTGTGCCCGACTGGCCTACCCAACCATGGTTCCCAGCGGTACAGAAGATGGCCACAGAACCTTGCATTCGGGTCAATAAACGACCTAGTCTGCTCATACATCCTGTCACAGGACAACATCACCCATGTCATGACCGCATGGACCTGTTAATTTGCAGATTCTAAAACGGCCTCTTCTGAGATATGGACTCACCAGCAGAACCATAGACACCATCTCAGCAGCATGCAGGGAGTCCACCAGGAAGCAGTACCTGACCTACATCAGGAAGTGGGAAGGATTCTGCGCTACTACCAACACTACATATGAATCCGCTACTATTACAGAAGTGCTGGAATTCTTGGCTGCCCTTCACTTCGATGAGGGACTGAGCTACAGTGCCATAAACAGTGCCAGGAGTGCACTATCATCCTACTTGGGCCAGGGGAGTGACCAATTGGGCATTGGATCACATCCATTGGTATCTAAACTAATGAGAGGAATATTTAATTCCAATCCCCCCAGGCCCAGATACAACCATACGTGGGATATCAGCATAGTTTTAACTATGCTGCGAGGATGGACACCCAACTCGGGGCTCACTTTGGCAAAGCTCACCTACAAAATGGTAATGATCATGGCACTAATCACGGCACAACGGGTCCAGTCCCTGCACAAACTTAGTCTGGATGCCGTGACTATCACCAATGACAAAATCATTTTTTATGTGCAGGGACTGTTAAAACAAGATCGACCCGGAGCGTCTGGTCATACCTTGGAGTTTCTGGCATATCCAGCAGATACTCGACTTTGCATCGTCACGTTAATTTCACGATATATTTCAGTCACCAAAAGTCTCAGGGGCACGGAGACAGCATTGCTTATAAGTCACAAAAAGCCCCATCACAAAGTAACGGTGCAAACCATTTCTAGATGGTTAAGGGTGGTACTGGATGCGGCGGGGGTGGATACTAATATATTCAAATCCCACTCCACCAGGGCGGCATCCACCTCGGCGGCTAGGATGATGGAGGTGCCCTTGGACCACATCCTGGCCACAGCGGGTTGGAGTAATGAGAAGACATTTCATCGCTTCTACAATAAACCCATGGCCTCTCCTGACTCTTATGCAGGAGGGATTTTGAGTTCTGCCAAATAATATTACCCCTATGGGATATATATATATATTTGTTTTGGTATGAATAAATACCTATTTTGTTTTTCAGCCAGTGTCATGTCTGAATTACGTTCATCCTCTTATCCCAGCATAGCGGTGTGTGAGCATGGAGCTTCCAGGGCATGAAATCACAGAGCTTTGAAATCTTCACGTAGTCACTCACGTGACTCCGAAGTAAAATAGTAAGATTAAACGAGAACTTACCAGTTTGAAGTTTGATCTTTATTTTATGAGGAGTTACGATGAGGGATTACGTGCCCTCCGCTCCCAACCCTCTATTATAAAGATCAACTGGTATGAAAGTTCTCTCTTATCTTACTATGTTAGTCTACGTGACTATCTGTGATTTCACACCACTGCTTTGAAGAATGTCGCGCATGCGTGCTGGCAGGGTCTTCACGTAATCCCTCATCGTAACTCCTGTTAAAATAAAGATCAAACTTCAAACTGGTAAGTTCTCGTTTAATCTTACTATTCTGCATTCGAGCTCTGGGTCCTGCCTGCCATCATTGAGGCTGTTAATGTTCACGATGTTGGGGGAGTCCAGAACCAGGGGCCTCACACAGTTTAAGAATAAGGGGTAAGCCATTTACACCGGAGACGAGGAAACACTTTTTCTCACAGAGAGTGGTGAGTCTGTGGAATTCTCTGCCACAGAAGGTAGTTGAGGCCAGTTCATTGGCTATATTTAAGAGGGCGTTAGATGTGGCACTTGTGGCTAAAGGGATCAGGGGGTATGGAGAGAAGGCAGGTACGGGATACTGAGTTGGATGATCAGCCATGATCACATTGAATGGTGGTGCAGGTTCGAAGGGCCGAATGGCCTACGCCTGCACCTATTTTGCTATGTTTCTCTATGTTTCTATGGATACTTTCAAGAGAGAGCTTGATAGGGCTCTTAAAAATAGCGGAGTCAGGAGTTACGGGGAGAAGGCAGGAACGGGGTACTGATTGTGGATGATCAGCCATGATCACATTGAATGAAGGTGCTGGCTCGAAGGGCCGAATGGCCTCCTCCTGCACCTGTTGTTATGATGAACTGTGTCAGCAGCAATTACATTTATGAGGTACATTTCATATAACCATATAACAATTACAGCACGGAAACAGGCCTTCTCGGCCCTTCCAGACCGTGCCGATCATTTATTTTCCCCTAGTCCCATCTACCTGCACTCAGACCATACCCCTCCATTCCCTTCCCATCCATATACCTATCCACTTTACTTTTAAATGTTAAAATCGATCCTGCCTCCACCGCTTCTGCAGGAAGATCCACACAGCCACCACTCTCTGAGTAAAGAAGTTCCCCCTCATGTTACCCCTAAACTTCTGTCCCTTAATTCTCATATCATGCCCTCTTGTTTGAATCTTTCCTACCCTCAATGGGAAAAGCTTATCCACGTCAACTCTGTCTATCCCTTTCATCATTTTAAAGACCTCAATCATATCCCCCCTTAACCTTCTGCGCTCCAAAGAATAAAGACCTAACTTGTTCAACATTTCTCTGTAACTTAGTTGCTGGAACCCAGGCAACATTCTAGTAAATCTCCTCTGTACTCTCTCTATTTTGTTGACATCCTTCCTATAATTAGGCGACCAAAATTGTACACCATACTCCAGAATTGGTCTCACCAATGCCTTGTACAATTTTAACATTACTTCCCTACTCCTATATTCAATGCTCTGATTTATAAAGGCCAGCACACCAAAAGCTTTCTTTACCACCCATTTCAAAATATCACCCTTAATTACTTGATAACTGATGTTAAAAAATGATTACAGTTCCCGAGAACTAGTTTAATTCAGATTCAGATTGAAACGTTATTGTCATTGTTCAGTGTACAAGTAAAGAGACAACAAATTGCAGTTCGCATCTCACCCAGAAGTGCGAACACAGAATAATGGAACGGCAAAATATATAGATGTGTATACAGTAGCAGTAGTGCAAATTTTCTGGGGGAAGGAGTGTCCGGGGGGGGGGTGACTGCCAATCACCGAGGTGCAGAGTTAAATAGGGTAACAGCCGCAGGGAAGAAGCTGTTCCTGAACCTGCTGGTCCGGCAACAGAGGGACCTGTAGCGCCTCCCCAATGGGTAAACAGTCTGTGGCTGGGGTGAGACCAGTCCTTGACGATGCTGCGCGCCCTTCTATGGACAGACTCAATGGAGGGGAGTGAGGAACCGGTGATGCGTTGGGCGGTTTTCACCACCCTCTGCAGAGCTTTCCGGTCGGAGACAGAGCAGTTGCCGTACCAAACTGTGATGCAGTTGGTAAGGATGCTCTCGATGGTGCAGCGGTAGATGTTCACCAGAATCTGAGGAGACAGATGGACCTACTTTAGTCTCCTCAGGAAGAAGAGACGTTGGTGAGCCTTCTTGACCAGTGTAGAGGTATTGTGGGTCCAACAGAGGTCATCAGAGATGTTGACCCCCAGATACCTGAAGCTGGAAACGCGTTCCACCTCCGTCCCGTTAATATGGATGGGGGGGGGGGGTGCGTGCAGCCCCTAGACCTTCTATAGTCCACAACGAGAAACAGCACGGCAACACGCCCCTTCGGCCCATCGGGATCCGCGCCGACCAGCGATCCCCATGCACTAACACTGTCCTACACACACTGGGGACAATTTAAAATTATACCCAGCCAGTGAACCTACAAATCTGCACCCCTTTGGGGTATGGAAGCAAACTGAAGATCTCGGAGAAAACCCACGCAGGTCACGGGAAAACTCCGTATAGACAGCACCCGTAGTCAGGATCGAAACCAGGTCTCCGGCGCTGTCTCTGCCCCAACCCCGATCTGTTCGCAACCCAAGCAGTTTCGGGCGGCATGGAGGTGCAGGGCAAATTTGTTGCCTCAACGCCTCAACTTCCAATTATAGGAAGGATGTCAACAAAATAGAGAGGGTACAGAGGAGATTTACTAGAATGTTGCCTGGGTTTCAACAGCTAAGTTACAGAGATAGGTTGAATAAGTTAGGTCTTTATTCTCTGGAGCGCAGAAGGTTAAGGGGGGACTTGATAGAGGTCTTTAAAATGATGAGAGGGATAGACAGAGTTGATGTGGACAAGCTTTTCCCTTTGAGAATAGGGAAGATTCAAACAAGAGGACATGACTTTAGAATTAAGGGACAGAGGTTTAGGGGTAACATGAGGGGGAACTTCTTTACTCAGAGAGTGGTAGCGGTGTGGAATGAGCTTCCAGTGGAAGTGGTGGCGGCAGGTTCGTTGGTATCATTTAAAAATAAATTGGATAGGCATATGGATGAGAAGGGTATGGAGGGTTATGGTATGAGTGCAGGCAGGTGGGACTAAGGGAAAAAAGTTGTTCGGCACGGACCGAGATGGCCTGTTTCCGTGCTGTAATTGTTATATGGTTATATGGTTAACGCCAGAGACCTGGGTTCGATCCTGACTACGGATGCCGTCTGTACAGAGTTTGTACAGAATGACCTTGAAGGTCGCAGAGGAGCGAGTGAGTGGATAGTTGACGATTGGATCCAATTAATCCCGGTCTAGTGGAGCGGCCTGTTGAGCGCGGCCTTGGTGAGGGAAAGTGCGAGTCTTTGGCACAAGAACCTTTTGCGAGGCAGCTGAGGCGAGGATGCTCCACTTGAATCAGTTGTGTGTTTAATTTATTTTCAATATTTAAACCTGTGATGGCAGCAATAGACAATAGGTGCAGGAGTAGGCCATTCGGCCCTTCGAGCCAGCACCGCCATTCAATGTGATCATGGCTGATCATCCACAATCAGTTCCCCGTTCCTGCCTTCTCCCCATATCCCGACTCCGTTATCTGGAAATAGTAGGGGACCGAGGAACTGAAGGGGGAATCCACATTAGTCAGAAAACATATATAACGATTTAGACAGGTGAATTAAATCTCCAAGTTGTGGATGACACCAAGCTGGGGGGCAGTGTGAGCTGCGAGGAGGGTGCTATGAGGCTGCAGGGTGACTTGGATAGGTTGGGTGAGTGGGCCGATGCGTGGCAGATACAGTATAATGTAGATAAATGTGGGGTTATCCACTTTGGAGGCAAGAACAGGGAGGCAGATTATTATCTGAATGGTGTCAAGTTAGGAAAAGGGGACGTGCGATGAGATCTGGGTGTCCTAGTACATCAGTCACTGAAAGTAAGCATGCAGGTACAACAGGCAGTGAAGAAAGCTAATGGCATGTTGGCCTTCATAGCGAGAGGATTTGAGTGTAGGAGCAAGGAGGTCCTACTGCAGTTGTACAGGGCCCTGGTGAGACCACACCTGGAGTTTTGTGTGCAATTTTGTTCTCCTAATTTGAGGAAGGACATTATTGCTATTGAGGGAGTGCAGCGTAGGTTCACCAGGTTAATTCCCGGGATGGCGGAACTGACATATGATGAAAGAATGGGTCGACTGGACTTGTATTCGCTGGAATTTAGAAGGATGAGAAGGATCTTACAGAAACAAATAAATTTCTTAAGTGGATTGGACAGGGTAGATGCAGGAAAAATGTTCCCGATGTTGGGGGAGTCCAGACCAGAGGTCACAGTTTAAGAATAAGGGGCAGGCCATTTAGGACTGAGATGAGGAAGAACCTTTTTCACCCAGAGAGTTGTGAATCTGTCTCTGCCACAGAAGGCAGTGGAGGCCAATTCCCTGCATGTTTTCATGAGTTAGTTTTAGCTCTTAGGGCTAAGGGAATCGAGGGATATGGGGAGAAAGCAAGAACGGGGCACTGATTTTGGATGATCACCCATGAACATATTGAATGGCTGGTTCGAAGGGCCGAATGGTGTAGTCCAGCACCTATTTTCTATATTTCTATGTATGTTCTCCCCGTGACATGCATGGGCTTTCTCCGGGTGCTCCGGTTTCCTCCCACACTCCAAAGACGTACAGGTTTGTGGGTTAATTGTTTGGTAGAATTGTTAATATTGTCCCTAGTGTGTGTGCGTGTGTAGGATAGTGTCAGTGTGCGGGGATCACTGGTCGGTGAGCCGAAGGGCCTGTTTCTCTAAACCAGGGGGTCTCCAAACTATGGCCCGCAGGCCACATCCGGCCCGCCACGAGGTTTTATCCGGCCCGCAGCAAGCTCAGCGCAGGACGGAGCGTGTGTCAGTTAGGCGTCGAGTTGGGGAGCACGGCTGCCCGGTGTTGTTACCGGGTAGGTCCCTTGAATTGCCAGAGCCGAGACAACACAGGGCTGCCGTGAACAAGGGTGCAATGGGATGGGGGGGTTTGGCGGCAGCGGTCAGAATGGGGCGGGTCGTGTGTTGTAACGTGTGATCGTTGTTCTCTGCCCCCTCTCTCTCTCTGCCCCCTCTCTCTCTCTGCCCCCTCTCTCTCTCTGCCCCCTCTCTCTCTCTGCCCCCTCTCTCTCTGCCCCCTCTCTCTCTGCCCCCTCTCTCTGCCCCCCTCTCTCTCTCTCTCTGCCCCCTCTCTCTCTGCCTCTCTCTCCCTCTGTAACTGCCCTCTCGCTATCTATCTCTCTCTCTCTCTCTCTCTCTCTCTCTCTCTCTCTCTCTCTTCCATTAAATTTACCAAACTGACAATTCCTCATTTTTCCTATGGCCCGCAAAAAAGTGCCAAATATATAAAGTTGCCCTCATGCTGAAATGTTTGGAGGCCCCTGCTCCAAACTAAACTAAGTTTACAAATCGGAAATACGGTGGCAAATCAGGTTTGCATGCTGCACAAAGTGCCTGAAGTCCTTCAACAAAACAGGAGATTGACAGATTCTTCATTCGTACGGGTGTCAGGGGTTATGGGCAGAGGAATGGGGTTGTAAGGGAAAGATAGATCAGCCATGATAGATCAGGAGTAGACTTGATGGGCCAAATGTCCCAACACTCATATCATGAGAAATATCCAAATTGTTTTAATGTGGCATGTTCTGCAAGTTCTCAGCATAATTATTTCTGTTAACACAGGTCCCAACCAGACTTCACAATAAGGTGATGGAAGCATTATCGCCAGAAACGGAGGACTCAGGACATCTCAGTCTCATCCTGGAGCTGAAAGATTACAGATTAAATCAGAAATAATTGCAAGGGATGCAAGACAGAAAAACTGCATAGACAATCAAAAATAAAAGTAGGGAAGCTGGAAGAGGAAAAAAAAACGACTATTCACTGCAGAGCAAAATAAAAACCCCAATAAAGTGCTGGAGTTTCTCAATAGGACAGACAGCATCTCTGAAGGATGCGTGTAGGAAGGAACTGAGATGCTGGTTTACACTAGACACGAAATGCTGGAGTAACTCAGCGGGTCAGGCAGCATCTGTGGAGAACATGGATAGGCGACGTTTCACAGAGTGCTGGAGTAACTCAGCGGGTCAGGCAGCATCTGTGGAGAACATGGATAGGCGACGTTTCACAGAGTGCTGGAGTAACTCAGCGGGTCAGGCAGCATCTGTGGAGAACATGGATAGGCGACGTTTCACAGAGTGCTGGAGTAACTCAGCGGGTCAGGCAGCATCTGTGGAGAACATGGATAGGTGACGTTTCACAGAGTGCTGGAGTAACTCAGCGGGTCAGGCAGCATCTGTGGAGAACATGGATAGGTGACGTCTTGGGTCGAGACTCTTCTTCAAACCGAGTTACTCTAGCAGTTTTTTTCGGGGGGGGGGGTTAAACCAGCACCTGCAGTTCCTCATTTCTCCATTCACAGTAAGTGGTCAGTGTGTCATTTTATGGAATGTTGAATATTTGAAGTCAAGAGTTCAGACAATGTCTCTGGGATAAAATTAACCCTTGGAACTGATCCATTGTTATTCCCCATGGAGTGAGGGGTTTATCAGCATTGTCAGAACCAGCTAAAAAAATATCTTTGAAGCCAAAGCTTTTGCAGTGCATCGTGCTATATGTGAAATAATAAACCAGTAATAAATGGTAGACACAAAGTGCTGAAGTAACTCAAACGGGCCAGGTTGCATCTCGAGAAACAAGACGGGTGATGTTTCGTGTCGGGACGCATTAGACTGCAGGAGCAAAGAGGTCCTTCTGCAGTTGTACAGAGCCCTAGTGAGACCACACCTGGAGTATTGTGTACAGTTTTGGTCCCCTAATTTGAGGAAGGATATTCTTGCTATTGAGGGAGTGCAGGATAGGTTGACAAGGTTAATACCTAGGTTGCTGAGAGAATCGAGCGGCTGGGCTTGTATACGCTGGAGTTTAGAAAGATGAGAGGGGATTTTATTGAAACATAAGATTATTAAGGATTTGGACACACTAGAGGCAGGAAACATGTTCCCGATGTTGGGGGAGTCCAGAACCAGGGGCCACAATTTAAGAATAAGGGGTAAGCCATTTAGAATGGAGATGAGGAAACACTTTTTCTCACATAGAGTTGTGAGTCTGTGGAATTCTCTGCCTCAGAGGGCGATGGAGGCCGGTTCTCTGGATGCTATCAAGAGAGAGCTAGATAGGGCTTTTAAAGATAGCAGAGTCAGGGGATATGGGGAGAAGGCAGGAACGGGGTACTGATTGGGGATGATCAGCCGTGATTATATGTCATACCTTAATTGGGACGTGTGACAATTAAATTGAATCTTGAATCTTGATAGGAGCAGAATTCATCAGCCGTGATCCCAGTGAATGGCGGTGCTGGCTCGAAGGGCCGAATGGCCTATTCCTGCACCTATTGTCTATTTTAGTGACATTTGCAAGGAACCAAGCGTTCAATAACATCAGACACAAATAATTAAAACATGAACTTTATTGGTTGGTATGGTTAGGCATTCTGTTCTTAAGATAGTGAAGTGTTTAGACACCCCACGATATCAGGGTAAAGCAGGCATCCAAAAAAATGCTTCAGGTTCTACACATTACGTCACACTTTGGCAAGTGAAGAGCATGGGGGTCTGAACTAAGCACTTCCAAAACACTTTATAAAATTACACTTTTTCTTCATTTGTATTCCCCCAATCCTCCAATTACATTTTTTGGCCATACTTAAAGTGAATGGCTTGCAAGTTCTCCTTTAAGGCACTTTAACCCAAATCCAATCCAAGCCTCAATATAGTGCAAATCCTGATCACCCATACCCGGATGACAGCAATATAATCTGCAGGTACATCTACAAGGTACTGTACAGTGAACGTTTCAGTGCATTACATTAAAGCAGGCGAAAAAGCAACGTGGATGATAAGACCCCCAATAGCTGATTGCAATGTCCAGACTCTTAGTATTACTCAAATAGGTTTCACTCACAACTTCATCCGACAGGGTTGTTAAAAGATATACAAAGCTGCATAAAAGAAAAATTGACAGTCCCTTTGGTCTCAAGTAACACACACACACACAAAAAAACCACTCCAAGTGCAGCAATGGGAACAAGTTACTAGAAGAAGGGGGCGTTAGCCTGGGTGTTGCCTGAATATTAGATACTCACATGCCTGAAGCATTCAGAAAACACTCTGGGATCATCCAGATAATGGCAACTAATGGATTGGCACCTCTGCTATATTAAAAGATGCAAAGACACCCGTATGGTTGACCATCGCTTCACTAGCTAGCAGGAGGGATGGTGGATGGGAGGTTTGGCAGAGTGTACATTTTCAGAGCTTCAAGCTTTGCTAATTTTTTTAACACCAGGAATTAATTAGTCACAATCCACCCAACTTCCCAATGGATACCACAAGGGCTGAGCAACCCTTCTAACCTTTGGCGCTATTTTGCAAAGTTATGAAAAGCAAGAGGGTTTTGGTGTGCGATGGCTGGGAGTCTCGAGTATCCTCCGCCATTGACAAGAATATATTCTCCACTGGCTACCACATAGGAAAATATCTGTAATCTCTTTGCCGATACTCAAATCTGAGTTTTGACCACTCAAGTGCAATATCTGTCCAGGTTAACACTGAAGTTAATTCAATCCCTTACGACTCAGTAACATACCGCCCCAACCTGAAAGCACGAACAGAAGTTATTGTACACAACTGAAATCATTTAGAAGATTAAACATGACCAACCTCAGGATTAACAGCAATATTATACCACATTTCAAGATCTTAAAATTGAATCTGAAATGATTGTCTTCCGATCTTCATGTGAACAGAACAAATTTCAAGCTAAGCTACTGAATTCTTCACATTAAATATTCCAAGAGCTACCAACATCAACAACAACAGTCCAGACTGCAAATC
Organism: Raja brachyura; assembly: GCA_963514005.1. The sequence goes on from OY740785.1 coordinate 116,350,748, forward strand.
AAACCCTCTTGTCCCATTCCTACCACTTTATACAAAAACGGGTAAATAGAAGGCAGATGCTATTCATAAAGCAGAGGTTATTGAAAGTACCCTAATATGCAGTATATCATATGAGCAATGGCAAAGAAGTCACGGAAGCTACAAGAAGGTGCCAAATCTCCATTGAGCTTCACGTTAAAGGGATAACACACTTTCACATTGTCAGTCCATTCATGCAAGGCATACGATGATCACATACACTGTGCGGAAAGTGGAGAGAGTATAATCGACGTAAACTGAAGTGGTCAGTGGAGCCTAGATCTAGTGCAAACAGCCCAAAATTAAAATTCATCTGGAACTTCCACGTTCAGGAGGCTAATAAACCGAGTCCGATGCACGCGTGGCAAAAAGCAAAACACCGTTACTCCATCAAATAAAAGCATCTACACCGAATTCTCCAACCAGTTATCCATGTTGGTAGCTCTAGAACGTAAATCAACCATTTTTAACACTGGAAAATCTAAACAGAATATACTTCATGAATTTCGAATGTTTGATTTCAAGGCGGCCCATTTTCAGAGAACAAATATTTAGTAGGAATAAGGCCACATTTATTTAAGGCATGGTACTTTTCTCCCTCCCCCCCCCCCCCTCCACCCCCCAAATATATCCATGTGCCCTATAATAAAGGAAGTGTGGGTATGTTAAAGATACATCCCTGTTTAACAAATAGCAAGTCAAAGAATCAAATCAAAGTTAAACAATGTACGCCCATTAAGATATGGCTAATTCTAAAGAGTGGTGTGCCATTTCCCCCCAAAAAATTATCCTCACACAGCAGCCCGATAGAAGCAAATAGCAGGGACTCCGCCGTCCAACCGCAACGTGCTCAGAGCGTGTGGTAATTCCTATCCTTGCTTTTGCAGAACTTGACAGCGAAGAATATGACGGCTTGCAGCCCGAGCACAAGGACGATCCCGCCAATGAAGCTCGCCGCGTCAAACGTTGAATTCCTATGCGGCAAGGGGGGCGCGGTGGTAGTTCCGTTTGTGGTGCCTGTAGCAAACGCAAAACATTCATTAGAGTCAAGGTAGTTGGTGATCGAGCCAGAGACTGATACAGCGTGGAAACAGGCCCGTCGGCCCAACTTCCCCACACCAGCCAACTACAGCTGTCCCACCTACCTGCGTCTGGTCCAAGGCTGTCCTATCCATGATAGGGGCAGAATTAGGCCATTCGGCCCATCAAGTCTCCTCCACCATTCAATCATGGCTGATCTATCTCTCCCTCCTAACCCCATTCTCCTGCCTTCTCCCCATAACCCCTGACACCTGTACTCATCAAGAATCTATCTCTCTCTTAAAAATATCCACTGACTAGGCCTCCACACCCTTTGGTGGCAATGAATTCCACAGATTCACCACCCTCTGACTAAAGAAATTCCTCCTCATCTCCTTCCTAAAGGAACATCCTTTAATTCTGAGGCTATGACCTATAGTGCTAGACTCTCCCACTAGTGGAAACATCCTCTCCACATCCACTCTGCCCAAGGCTTTCACTATTCGGTAAGTTTCAATGAGGGTGTCCCCCTCATTCTTCTAAACTCTAATCAGCACAGGCCCAGTGCTGACAAACACTCATCGTATGTTAACCCACTCATTCCTGGGATCCATAAAATCTATAATTTTGCAGAAATACTTAGTGGCTTCCAGTTTCTGAATGCATTCAGTAATGGAGTTTCCTTTTAATAGTAATGTTGCAGAAGAGTTAACCATCGAAGAGACCAGTCTGAAGAAGGGTCTCGGCCCGATACGTCACCTATTCCTTTTCTCCACAGATGCTGCCTGACCCGCTGAATTTCTCCAACTTTGTGTGTCTATCTTCAGCTAAACTCTGTTCTCTCAGTGGGTGGTGGAAAGAGCTGTCAAAGGAAATAGTTGAGGCAGATACAATAACATTTAAGATACCAGGATAGTTACATAAAGGATTTGGGCCAAATGCAGGCAGGTGGGACTAGTGTAAATGGAGCAAGTTGGGCCGAAGGGCCAGTTTCCATGCTGTATGACTCTATATGGAACGAGTTGCTAGAGGAAGTAGTGGAGACAGGTACAATCAGAACATTTAAAAGACACCTGCACAGGTACATGGATAGGAAAGGTTTGGAGGGATATGGGACAATAGACAATAGGTGCAGGAGTAGGCCATTTGGCAGTTCGAGCCAGCACCGCCATTCAATGTGATCATGGCTGATCATCCACAATCAGTACCCCGCTCCTGCCTTCTCCCCATATCCCCTGACTCCGCTATCTTTAAGAGCCCTATCTAGCTCTCTCTTGAAAGAATCCAGAGAACCTGGCTCCACCGCCCTCCGAGGCAGAGAATTCCACAGACTCACCACTCTCTGTGAGAAAAAGTGTTTCCTCGTCTCCATTCTAAATGGCTTACTTCTTATTCTTAAACTGTGGCCCCTGGTTCTGGACTCCCCCAACATTGTTGTGTCGGTTGAAGGCTGTGTCGGTTTCGGACTTAAATCAAGATTGTTGATGATTCTCACCGTCCCCTCAAATTAAACGAACTCTTACACCATAGTTTTGACAGAGTGTTAACATGCATAAACTCAAACATGTCGCCCTAGCATGAATTACATGAAGGCCACTGTAATTCACTACTAAAAAAGGTCTTCACATGTTCCAGAAGTTGCGTTTTGCATTTACCTGGTGTGGCGGTAAGACTTGTGGTATTGGGTGCCAGAGTAACTACAGTGATCCCTGCGGAAGGAATGGACGGGCAGACAAGCCAGGCAGAAGGGTAGAGAAGAAAACAAATTAGACACGTTGTCAACATCACAAGTTGGAACAATGCTACATGTATTGTGACAAGACTGTGCAGAACAGCTCAGGCATCACAGCAGCCTCACCTTACAGCTATACACTGGAGACACCATGCTAATGGCAACACTTCATAGATCTGACGAATGGAATATAATCCCCGAGTCAAAACCAATGCACATTTTACACTACTGCTTTGATACATACTAATATTAGCAATTTATACTTCCAAAAGATGAAACAGAATAGATTTAGCAGTACAGGAGGCTGCAGCATGAGCCGCACCCATTAAGCGGCTCAGTTTTGCTTAATATTTGCACAGGATGGTCTGCTGGGCACGACTTGTAGTCTTACCGTTAGCGATACATTACAGAGACAAGACAATGGTTATGCTCATGTGGTTGCTACACTGCAGGATGAACGTGGAATAAATGGCAAACAAAAGAGATTCACCGGAATGTTTCCTGGAATGGGAGATTGTAGTTAAACATTAGGTGGAGGTTATTCTACCATAACTAGAGAGCAGTCCTGAAGTACTATCTATCTTCCTCTTCGACAAACCTCTATCTTTGGCTTCATCTTGCATTAAACGTTACTCACGTTTTCCCCTTGATCGTGTAATTAGAGGGCACGCGGCTAAAGTGAGAGGGGACAAATGTAAAGGAAGTCTGAGGGGCAAGTTTTTCTGCAGAGGGTGCTGACTAACTGGACAGAAAGACGGTCTGAGTCCAAGTTAATGTATTACTTAAATTACAAGAACCAGTCAGACAGCACCTGGAACAGTGCGTTCGGGTCTGGTCTCCTACACAGACAAGCGAAAGGGAATGCAGCCACTGAAACCACTATCTGCAGTTCCTTTCCACACACACCAGCACATTCTGTCTATTATTGAGTCTTTGGAATTCTTTAGGGTTGGGGGGGGGGGGTGAGCAGTTCAGTTCAGTTTGTCATGTGTACCGAGGTACAGTTGCGTGCTAACCAGTCAGCAGAAAGACAATACATGATTACAATTGAGCCATTCGCAGTGCACAGATACACTGCAGATTGTTTTGAGCAACAGATGAGGGTTCTTCTATCTAGGATTTAAGAATAGGTAGCAATTTCAATGAAACATACAAAAAATGCCTCGCGGTTTCTGGGCGGGGTGGAAGATTGCAACCTTCACCTGGTCCACCCTGTTCTGACTAATGCAATTAACTCGACATGCACAAACAGAAGATCAAATAGAACAAGTTGTCCAGCAGCTTTAGGCTGTGCGCGCCACACGAAAGAAGAAGAAGAGGTTTTTGGGCTATAACCAAGCTTGTTTGACCCAGGCCTTACATTCTCTCTGCACCCTTCCATATCTCCAGTTTCCCTCTCCCCCGACTCAGTCTGAAGAAGGGCCTGATCCCGTAACATCGCCCATTGCTTCTCTCCAGAGATGCTGCCTGAGTTTCCCGCTGAGTTACTCCAGCATTTCGTGTCTGTTCTCAAAATAAGGGTTCCCTAACCGAGGATTGAAAGGAGAAGCAGTTTCCACCCAGAGGAGAGTGAATCGTTAGAGTTCTGTCCTGAGGGCTGTAGAGGCGAATGATATTGACTGGCAGAGCAAAATGCCGAGGGCCACATAGCCGCCGCCTACTGCTTTTATTTCTGTTGTTCTAACATTGACGTCACTCGGTTTATATGAACTTTAGCTAGAAAACAAATGGTTAAACTTGGTAGACAAAAGTACTGGAGAAACTCAGCAGGTATCAGCATCTATGGAGCAAAGGAAATGGGCAACGTTTCGGGCCGAAACCCTTCTTCAGACTCGTTTAACTGTTCTGCCATTTCCGAATTCCCATTATAAATTCACCGGTCTCTGACTGCAAGGGACCGACATTTGTCTTCTCTAATCTTCAACCTGCTTCAAAGGTTATTTATTGGTCACATACACTCCCATTGATAAGGCAGAGCAGATGCCTTGCGAGCAGTTTCTTAAAAAACATTACTCATCACAGATGAAACATAGAAACATAGAAATTAGGTGCAGGAGTAGGCCATTCGGTCCTTCGAGCCTGCACCGCCATTCAATATGATCATGGCTGATCATCCAACTCAGTATCCCGTACCTGCCTTCTCTCCATACCCTCTGATCCCCTTAGCCACAAGGGCCACATCTAACTCCCTCTTAAATATAGCCAATGAACTGGCCTCAACTACCCTCTGTGGCAGAGAGTTCCAGAGACCCACCACTCTCTGTGTGAAAAAAGTCCTTCTCATCTCGGTCCTAAAGGATTTCCCCCTTATCCTTAAGCTGTGACCCCTTGTCCTGGACCTCCCCAACATCGGGAACAATCTTCCTGCATCTAGCCTTCCTGTCCAACCCCTTAAGAATTTTGTAAGTTTCTATAAGATCCCCAGATGAAAATACAAATAGTTCAGTTTATTGTCACGTGTACCGAGGTACAGTGAAAGGCTTTAATCATGTGCCAACCAGTCAGCAGAAAGACAATACATTTACAGTGTCCAGATACATGATAAGGGAATAACGTTTAGTGCAAGGTAAAGCCAGCAAAGGCCGATCAAGGATAGTCCGAGGGTCACCAAAGAGGAGGATAGTAGTTCAGGACCGCTCTCTGGTTGTGGTGGGATGGTTCAGTTGCCTAATAACAGCTGGGGGAGATACTGCCCCTGAATCTGGAGGTGTGCGTTTCCACACTTCTGTACCTCTTGCCCGATGGGAGAAGGGAAAAAGAGAGAGTGGCCAGGGTGCGACTCGTCCTTGATTATGCTGCTGGCCTTGCTGAGGCAGCGTGAGGTACAAATGGAGTTTGTGTGATGGTCTGGGCTGCGTCCAGAATTCGCTGCAATTTCTTGTGGTCTGGGATGGAGCAGTTGGATGTACACTGCACTTCAATAACAAAAACGTTTGCATTGAAAGATCTAGATATTGGGTATATGCACACATTACTCTATGTGACTGCTTATCTTGAGGGTATGCTCACTTTAAATTTCCAGTGGATTTTTGGGAAAGCAGGAATCTGCAGCTTAAGTTAGTATTCCATTTGTTACATCGCGGCTGAGAATTTACATTATACTTTAGAGATACAATGTGGAAACAGGCCCTTCAGCCCAATGATTCTACACCATCCAGTGATCACCTTGTACACTAGCACCATCTACACACACTAGGGGCAATTCACCAAAGCCAATTAACCTACAAACCTGTACGTCTTTGGAGTGTGGGAGCAAACCCATGCGGTCACGGGGAGATCATACAAACTCCGTACAGACAGCACCCGCAGTCAGGATGTAACCTGGTTCTCTGGCGCTGTGAGGCAGCAACTCTACCGCTGCGCCACCGTGCCGTCTACATTCCATGGAGCAATTTTGTTCAATACAAAATGTCTGTTTTATCCAGCATTTTACGACAATGCTGACTTTCAAGGTGTGAACGAAGATAGGGAGAATACCAAGTCTTCCCCTCCCGCCGACCCCCACGTCAATAAGGCAATTAACTCGGCTACGTTAAGATGCTGGGAACTTCCAGAAATTGGATTAGACTGACCACAGGTCAATTTAGACAATAGAAGCGGGAGGAGGCCATTTGGTCCTTCGTGCCAGCACCGCCATTCACTGTGATCATGGCTGATCATCCACATACATTGCTCCTCAATTCATAAAATCATAGGTCATAAGAGCCTGTTTCCGCGCTGTATCTCATCTAAACTCCAAACTAATCAAATTTGCATCTCTTTTACAAGAGTTAAAGAATATTAGTTATGCACAGAAACTGAAAAGATTCTTTCTCCACAGAAAAGCCAAGAGATCGCCCGTTACCTGAAGTAGTGTTTGTAGAATTGGTAGATGAAGCAGAGGTTGTAACTGGAGATGTATGTGCAGGTGCTGAAGGACAAGAGTAAGAAAAGTCTTTAAAGCAACCAGTACTTTGTTCACCCACGTAGCACAGTACAAATCCCATTTAAGCAGAATTTTTAAGCAAGAGTGTTATGGATCTTAAGAGCATAAAAAAACAAATGGGGTGCCACAGAAGCTCCATGTTTGCTCATTACCTGGCGTAGACTTGGCAGGCGTAGGTACAGGTGTAGGCGTTGTAGGGACTAAAGAAAATAGCAAAAAGTACATTACAATTCCAATTGGTACCAAGTACATTTGTATACTACTCCACAATATATAAACCTGCAAAACTTAAACTTATACTATCAAGGTATATCGATCAAAATTTCACTTCAAAGACAAATGTATAGCAATATTATATTGTATTGCACGCGTTGTATCTACAGAAAATGAAAATATTTCTGATTCAGTATTTCAACCCAAAATCCACCCCACTCCCCACTATATGTTTTCCACCTGATCCACTGAATTCCACAGCTGATAGTTTGTTTCTCCAGATGCCTGCATTTGTATCTATTGTCTCCAAGTTTTTGCCCAGATATATTTTTTTATTACAGTAAACCCTCATTATAACGGTGAATGGCGTCCGTTATTGCCGATTGCCCGCTGTATCCAAGTACGGTATTAGCGTTGTATGTTGTTGAAACAAAACTGCAGATAATAGTTTAATACACAAAAGAGACAGAGTGCTGGAGTAACTCAGTGGGTTAGGCAGCATCTGTGGAGAACGTGGATAGGTGACGTTTCACAGAGTGCTGGAGTGACTCAGCGGGTCAGGCAGCATCTGTGGAGAACATGGATAGGTGACGTTTCACAGAGTGCTGGAGTAACTCAGCGGGTCAGGCAGCATCTGTGGAGAACATGGATAGGTGACGTTTCACAGAGTGCTGGAGTAACTCAGCGGGTCAGGCAGCATCTGTGGGGAACATGGATAGGTGACGTTTCACAGAGTGCTGGAGTAACTCAGCAGGTCAGGCAGCATCTGTGGAGAACATGGATAGGTGACGTTTCACAGAGTGCTGGAGTGACTCAGCGGGTCAGGCAGCATCTGTGGAGGACATGGATAGGTGACGTTTCACAGAGTGCTGGAGTAACTCAGCGGGTCAGGCAGCATCTGTGGAGGACATGGATAGGTGACGTTTCACAGAGTGCTGGAGTGACTCAGCGGGTCAGGCAGCATCTCTGGAGGACATGGACAGGTGACGTCGGGACCCTTTTTCAGACTAATTCAGTTCACTACATGAGAATAACACAGTTGAAGTTTTTAAGTTTAGTTTAGAGGTACTGCTTCGAAACAGGCCCTTCGGCCCACCGAGTCCACGCCGACCAGCGATTCCCGTACACTAACACTACACACATTAGGGACAAGTTACAATTTTACAAAAGCCAATCAACATACAAACCTTTGTAGATGGGTGTCGACCCGAAACGTCACCCATTCCTACTCTCCAGAGATGCTGCCTGTCCCGCTGAGTTACTCCAGCATTCCATTCAAACCAGCATCTCCAGTCCTTTCCTGCTAACCTTTTAGTTTAGTTTGTCACGTGTACCGAGGTACAGTGAAAAGCTTTAGTTGTGTGCTATCCAGTCAGCAGAAAGACAATACAGGATTACAATCGAGCCATTTACAGTGTATAGATACATGATGAGGGGATTTTTCAGGCCACTGCCAACGGCAAGACTGGCTCGGTCACCGCGGGACTCTCTCCCCTCTCACTGGCTGCCTCTTGGAGTATGTCGTTGCTCCGGGGAGAAGAAGTAGGAGGCGGTGGGGGAGGGGGAAGAGTGTTGCTATGATCGAGTGGGGAGCAGACAATGTCACTGCCGCCAGCAAGAATCAGCAGCAGGTGAGAGGAGACGGTGCCCCACAGTAACCGAGCACCATCCCCAGTGGCTACAACGTGAGCTGCAGCAACAGCCATGTCACCTCTACATTGGTGAGACCAAGCGTAGGCTTGGCGATCGTTTCGCCGAACACCTCCGCTCGGTCCGCATTAACCCACCTGATCTCCCTGTGGCTCAGCACTTCAACTCCCCCTCCCATTCCCAATCCGACCTTTCTGTCCTGGGCCTCCTCCATGGCCAGAGTGAGGACCACCGGAAATTGGAGGAGCAGCACCTCATATTCCGCTTGGGCAGTCTTGAACATTGACTTCTCCAATTTCCGGTAGCCCTCGCTGTCTCCTCCCCTTCTCAGCTCTCCCTCAGCCCTTTGGCTCCTCCTCTTCCTTTCTTCTTCCCCCCCCCCCCCCCCCCCCCCACATCAGTCTGAAGAAGGGTTTTGGCCCGAAACATTGCCTTTTTCCTTCGCTCCATAGATGCTGCCTTGCCCGCTGTGTTTCTCCAGCACTTTTGTCTACCAGCCATGTCACCAGACCGTGCGGTGGGTGAAGAAGGAATCCCTGGTGCACCTTGCGAATCGGGGGGTGGGTTCGGAAGCGGGGAGACGGTGCCGGCAGTGGGCAGGTTGGAAAGAAGTCCGTTAAAACGAGTGTTGACTGTACAAGAGTGTGGCTGGATAAGAATAAAGGTGCGTGGGAGAGAATAATTACAAAATCAAGAGTAGGAGCAAATGCACATCTAATGCGGGACACAGCAAGCTGGAAATAAAGTGGGAAGACAGCACCCATTGCACTTTATAAAAGCAATTCAACTCTGACAAACAGGAAGTTTTGGGGAACGGAAGGGATTTTGATCATGAAGTTTGTACTGAACTAAGTAATGTTGAGAGATGCCCGAAATAATACATGGAACTCCCAACTAAAACGCAAACTATTTTCAAAACACTCACACAAATAGTTTTATGAAGCATGGCAGTTACAAGAAAACCTTGCATTTATATGGCACCCTCAACATTAAAATGTTTCATAGGACCAAAAATGTCATGCAATTTTTTAAAGAGCATGTTTAAAGGGGACATGACTTTAGAATTAAGGGACAGAAGTTTAGGGGTAACTTGAGGGGGGAACTTCTTTACTCAGAGAGTGCTAGCGGTGTGGAATGAGCTTCCAGTGGAAGTGGTGGCGGCAGGTTCGTTGGTATCATTTAAAAATAAATTGGATAGGCATATGGATGAGAAGGGTATGGAGGGTTATGGTATGAGTGCAGGCAGGTGGGACTAAGGGAAAAAAGTTGTTCGGCACGGACTTGAAGGGCCGAGATGGCCTGTTTCCGTGCTGTAATTGTTATATGGTAATAATAAAAAAAATGTTAGCATGACAAGAAAAGCATCAGGGAATATTTAGTTATATATATTTCCTTATATAGAGCTCTAGCTGCTGTTAAACAAAATCTTTTGAAAAATAAGAAATCGAGACGTGAATGTGTTAAGAGTTACCTTTTTAGTTTAGTTCATTTTATTGTCATGTCAGGTAGAATGAAAAGCCTTTGTTGCGCGCTAACCAGTCAGTGAAAAGACTATACATGATTACAATATGATAGAACTTTATTTATCCCAAGAGGGAAATGGATCTGCCAACAGTCATAAAAACACAAAATAAATGAAACATTAAATTAAAGTGACGAGTGGAAAGGATTGGGGGGTGTGCAAAGATTGGCGAGGTGGTTGGGGAGTCTCAGTCTATCCCACGACAGCACGGGGAGGAGTTGTAACGTTTGATAGCCACAGGGAAGAAGAATCTCCTCCCGGGGCGTTCTGTCCAATCGAGCCACTTACAGTGTGTAGATAGGAGTAGAGATTTTAAAGTATGGAGTGATATTAAGATGTGATTGTAGATCTGGTTCTATGGCGAGCACACAGATCGTCACCTGGCTGGGCGCCATCTTGTCAGAGATACAGTACCAGAAACATGCCATTCAGCTCACCGAGTCCCAACGAAACAGGTGCAGCATTGGCGATAGGGAGGTCGGGAAGAAAACATAGAAAATAGGTGCAGGAGTAGGCCATTCGGCCCTTCGAGCCAACACCGCCATTCAATATGATCATGGCTGATCATCCAACTCAGTATCCCGTACCTGCCTTCTCCCCATACCCCCTGATCCCTCTAGCCACAAGGGCCACATCCTAACTCCCTCTAAATATAGCCAATGAACTGGCCTCAACTACCTTTTGTGGCAGAGAATTCCAGAGACTCACCACTCTCTGTGTGAAAACTGTTTTTCTCATCTCGGTCCTAAAAGATTTCCCCTTATCCTTAAACTGTGAGCCCTTGTTCTGGACTTCCCCAATATCAGGAACAATCTTCCTGCATCTAACTTGTCCAACCCCTTAAGCATTTTGTACGTTTCTATAAGATCCCCCCTCAATCTTCTAAATTCTAGAGAGTATAAACCGAGTCTATCCAGTCTTTGGGGAGTCGAGGCCAGTTCATTGGCTATATTCAAGAGGGAGTTGGATGTGGCTGTATATGGATTCATATGGATGATCAGCCATGATCACATTGAATGGCGGTGCAGGCTTGAAGGGCCGAATGGCCTACTCCTGCACCTATTTTTCTATGTTTCATATGAAAGTCCTGACATTCTAGGAATCAGTCTGGCGAACCCTCTCTGTACTCCCTCTATGGCAAGAATGTATTTCCTCAGATTAGGAGACCAAAGCTATACGCAATACCACAGTACCAGGTGTGGTCTCACCAAGACCCTGTACAACTGCAGTAGAACCTCCCTGCTCCTATTTTCAAATCCTTTTGCGATGAATGCCAACATACCATTCGCTTTCTGGAGTAAAACTGGAAGAGTGACAGAGAGGAGAAAAATAATTGAAAACATTGCCTTTGGTGCAGCTGCAATGCAGAATGGAATGATAGGCATATATCATATAACAGTCAACATGGATTTGTGCCTGGAAGGTCATGTTTGACAAACCTTCTTGAATTTTTTGAAGAGGTTACTAGGGAAATTGATGAGGGTAAAGCAGTGGATGTTGTCTATATGGATTTCAGTAAGGCCTTTGACAAGGTTCCCCATGGAAGGTTGGTTAAGAAGGTTCAATCTTTGGGTGTTAATGGCGGAGTAGCAAGATGGATTCAACAGTGGCTGAATGGGAGATGCCAGAGAGTAATGGTGGATGGCTGTTTGTCAGGTTGGAAGCCGGTGACCAGTGGGGTGCCTCAGGGGTCTGTGTTGAGTCCACTGTTGTTTGTCATGTACATCAATGATCTAGATGATGGGGTGGAAAATTGGATAAGTAAGTATGCAGATGATACTAAGATAGGTGGTGCTGTGGATAATGAAGTAGATTTTCAAAGTCTACAGAGAGATTTGGGCCATTTGGAAGAGTGGGATGAAAGATGGCAGATGGAGTTTAATGCTGATAAGTGTGAGGTGCTACATCTTGGCAGGACAAATCAAAATAGGACGTACATGGTAAATGATAGGGAATTGAGGAATGCTGTGGAACAGAGGGATCTAGGAATAACTGTGCATAGTTCCCTGAAGGTGCAATCGCATGTAGATAGGGTGGTAAAGAAAGCTTTTGGTGTGCTGGCCTTTATAAATCAGAGCATTTAATATAGGAGTAGGGAAGTAATGTTAAAATTGTACAAGGCATTGGTGAGACCAATTCTGGAGTATGGTGTACAATTTTGGCCGCCTAATTATAGGAAGGATGTCAACAAAATAGAGAGAGTACAGAGGAGATTTACTAGAATGTTGCCTGGGTTCCAGCAACTAAGTTACAGAGAAAGGTTGAACAAGTTAGGTCTTTATTCTTTGGAGCGCAGAAGGTTAAGTGGGGACTTGATTGAGGTCTTTAAAATGATGAAAGGGATAGACAGAGTTGGCGTGGATAAGCTTTTCCCATTGAGGGTAGGGTAGATTCAAACAAGAGGGCATGACATGAGAATTAAGGGACAGAAGTTTAGGGGTAACATGAGGGGGAACTTCTTTACTCAGAGAGTGGTGGCTGTGTGGAATGATCTTCCAGCAGAAGTGGTGGAGGCAGGTTCGATTTTAACATTTAAAAGTAAATTGGATAGGTATATGGACGGGAAGGGAATGGAGGGGTATGGTCTGAGTGCAGGTAGATGGGACTAGGGGAAAATAAATGGTCGGCACGGACTGGAAGGGCCGAGGAGGCCTGTTTCCGTGCTGTAATTGTTATATGGTTATATGGCTTCATATTCTTAATTGCACGAGTGTTGTGTAATGTTGGTTTTGTACAAAAAGTCAATTCAAATGTCAAATTGCACTCAAACTATGATCAGATTACCGTATCTTCAGAATTTTAACTGCTGAACTTTCAGTTTCAATCTTAACGAGACTGTAAACCAGGTTACTAATCTGGCAAATTATTCAAACTATGAATAAATTAGCATAGTACAAATCGTAATTGTTGTAAGGCAAAAGAAAGGCGTAATTTGCAACTGTGTTTGATATGAATATCGCACCATTGACCATTTTACTCCAATTTTTAAAAATAGTTTGAAAACAAAATCTCACCCGTTATTGCGCTAAGAAAACAGCACCACTTAAGGCATTAATTTTTGGACTCACCTGCACACATTGTCTCATTCATCTCTGTGCAATTTGTTGATATATTTGCTACACATCCGCTCGGACCATCTGAAATGCAGCAGAAAAATGAATTGACATAATATCCATCATTTAAAGTACAGATTTAAAGCTTGTACTCCCATCATTTCCGATTCCTTCTCCTCCCCAAGGCGACTGTATCTGCAGGACAATGCAAACATAGACTAATACAGCTCAATGTCTAAGCCAAACATGATGCCAAGATGATTTAATCTCATCTGCCTACACATGGTCCATGCCCCTTAATTCTCTGCTGATCCATGTGCCGATGCAGAATTAGCACTACCTTTAGGTTAGTTTAGACAAACTGGCCCTTCAACCCACCGAGTCCACACCGACCAGCAATCCTAGCACATAGAAAATAGGTGCAGGAGTAGGCCATTCGGCCCTTCGAACCAGCACAGCAAATCAATATGATCATGGCTGATCATCCAAAATCCGTACCCTGTTCCTGATTTTTCCCCATATCCCATGATTCCTTTAGCCCCAAGAGCTAAATTTAACTCTCTCTTGAAAACATCCAGTGAATTGGCCTCCACTGCCTTGTGGCAGAGAATTCCACAGCTTCACAACTCTCTGGGTGAAAATGTTTTTTCCCCCAGTCCTAAATAGTCTACCCCTTATTCTTAAACTGTGACCCCCTGGTTCTGGACTCCCCCAACATGGGGAATATTTTTTCCTGCATTTGGCCTGTCCATAGTCATAGAGTGATACAGCGTGGAAACAGGCCCTTCGGCCCAACTTGCCCACACCGGCCAACATGTCCCAGCTATACTAGTCTCACCTGCCTGTGCTTGGTCCATATCCCTCCCCAAACCTGTCCTATCCATGTACCTGTCTGTATCTTAAATGATGGGATAGTCCCAGCCTCAACTACCTCCACTGGCAGCTTGTTCCATACACCCCCATACACCACCCTCTGCACGAAAACGTTACCCCTTGGATTCCTATTAAATCTTTTCCCCATTCACATTGAATCTATGTCCACTGGTCCTCGATTCCTCTACTCTGGGCAAGAGACTCTGTGCATCTTCCCGATCTATTCCCCTCCTTTTGTGCACTATAAGATTCCCCCTCATCCTCCCACGCTCCATGGAATAGAGCCTACTCAACCTCCCCCTATAGCTCACACCCTCTAGTCCTGGCAACTTCCTCGTAAATCTTTTCTGGACCCTTTCAAGCTTGACAAAATCTTTCCTATAACATGGTGTCCAAAACTGAACACAATATTCTAAATGCTGTCTCACCAACGTCTTATACGACCACATCATGACCTCCCGACTTCGAGACGCAATACTCTGACTGATGAAGGCCAAAATTTGCAAAAGCCTTTTTGACATTTGTGGAGGGAATAGACAGGCAACATTTTGGGTCGGGACCCTTGATCTGACCGTTCACCTCCCTATCCTCCTGTGACCAAGTTTTGACCAACAACCTTAATATCTCTTTACGTGTTAGTTTCCTTGATTGTCAGACAGTTGTTTTAATTAAATACGAGTGTTGTTGTCCAGAATATTTATAAGCTAATCCCCGGTAGACAGACTGTGAAGATGCAGAGGTCAGAGAAAGAGGACTGCTTGCTGAAGTCTGATTGTAGATCCCTCTGCCAAGTCTCCATGGTGCTCTGTAAATCCAAATAAAGAATTTCGGGGACACTGAACTAGTACATTCGATGCTTGAGGGTCTCAGTGATTCTGGGTCAAAAAGCAGAGACCAAGAAAGTCGGAAGGCGAGTCATTCCTAGAGATTTCCCAAAACACTCACACTATCCAACACAAAAGGAACAATTTGCAATTTTACCAAGCCAATGAGCCTACAAACATGTACATCTTTGGAGAGTGGGAGGACACCGGAGATAATCCACGCAGGTCACAGGGAGAACGTACAAATTACGTACAAACAGCACCCATACTCGGGATCGAACCCGGGTCTCTGCCGCTGTGAGGCAGTAGCTCTACCGCTGTGCCAATGTGCCGCCCTTGCTTAATCTTGGTGCACAGCACAGGGCTTGGCCCACCACATTCATGGGGAGCATCAATATCATTCATCTCTCAAATCCTGTCCTGATCTCAGGTGCTGTCTGTGTGGAGTTTGTATGCTCTCCCCATGACAACGTAGATTCCCTCTGGGTGCTCCGGTTTCCTCCCACATCCCAAAGACCTGAGGGTTTGTAGGTTAATTGGGCCACTGTAACTTGCCCCCCCAGTATGTAGGGAGTGGATGCGAAAGTGGAATGACATGGAACTAATGATCGAACGACTGCATGGACTTGGCGGGCCGAAGGGCCTGTTTCCATACCGTACCTTTCCATGAAACAATTTCTCCAGTGAAATCACATCTTTCGATCGTGTGCACTTTGTTACATTTGGCAGCGGCAGGATCATATTTCCTCAACCCAGATTTAATTTTTAGATATACCATTTTATGGCTTCTGTATCATTAGACCAGTGAGAACAATGAACTCACTGTGTATGAAGGAACTGCAGATGCAGATGCTGGATAACTCAGTGGGTCCGGCAGCATCACTGGAGTGAAGGAAGGGTCGAGATCCTTCTTCAGACTATGAACAATGAACTACCACAGCCAAAAGGCACAGTGTAATTCTAATCAAACCTCAGTTAGTTATTAGCTCAGTTAAATTATAGAGAAAGTGGCTAGGCTAGAGTTTCTTGAAGCTTATTAGCAACGACTCGTATTGTGCAACGGGAAGCACAGATGAAAGACAATGCCATTGTATTGGAAGATCAACTGATATGAGGTATTTACAATGCAGGTAGATAGAAATGCTGGAGAAACTCAGCAGGTGAGGCAGCGTCTATGGAGCAAAGGAATCGGGTCGAGACCCTTCTTCAGACTTCCACTGGGCCAAATGCAGGGTCATTTTGCCCATTGGATCTAAATCGATTTAAGGTTAGATTCCTGGGGTCCACAAAAATAGGGCGAACTTACAACCAGTGTAGTTTGCCATTAACATAAGTACCACATAACAGCTGAGTAACTTGCCCGGAAATGAACCAGGAAGGGAATCTCCAATGAACAAACATCTTAAATGTAAAACTCCCACAAGATGACGCTTCATCTGCTGAGTTCTTCAAGCAGTTGTTTTTTTTTGCTCTAGCTTCGAGCATCTCATGTGTGACTACATATTTCACTTTTAACCCGTGCCAAAAATATTCACATAACTCAGATTATAATCTCCTTAGGTCACATAAGGGTTCCCTTCCTCAGAACCGCCTATAAACCTCATACACATAATACAATTCTTTCAGTTCATTGAATAATCAACCTTGCATTACCCTAATTTAAACTAATGCTATATTTACTGTATTCAGCTAGTAATGAATATGAATGGCAGGTATGGTAACATAGAAATAGAAAATAGGTGCAGGAGGAGGCCATTCGGCCCTTCGAGGCAGCACCGCCATTCATTGTGATCATGGCTGATCGCCCCAATCAATAACCGGTGTCTGCCTTCTCACCATATCCCTTGACTCTACTAGCCCCTAGAGCTCTATCTAACTCTCTCTTAAATTCATCCAGTGACTTGGCCTCCACTGCCCTCTGTGGCAGGGAATTCTACAAATTCATAACTCTCTGGGTGAAAACGTTTTTTCTCACCTCAGTCTTAAATGGCCTCTCCTTTATTCTAAGGTTGGTCGGAATGGTAGGTTTTGGAGGTGGGTGTATGGAACAAGCTGCCAGAGGAGGTAGTTGAGGCAAGGACAATCCCAACGTTTAAGAAACATTTAGACAGGTACATGGGCAGGACAGGTTTAAAGGGATATGGGCCAAACCCAGGTAGGTGGGACTAGTGTAGATGGGACATGTTGGCAAGTTGGGTCAAAGGGCCTGTTTCTACGCAGTAAGACTCTATGAATGGCAAAGTATGCAGCAACATTTAAATGTAAGCCAGGGACCCATGGTGGTTAAATATTTAACAAGTATATAGAATACTTAGTAGAGTACTACAGAGACCCAAGTCACTCCTGTTCAGAATTCAATCAGAATCCCCCTTTTGTCCCATCCATAACATTGCTATTTACATACAACCCAGTTGGATCATTTCCCTCTTCATATTCCTCTCGAGTTCTAAAATGGTGATACTGAACGAGCGTTACAATCTTGGATGTTCAGGGTTGTGGCTGCAGAACGCAGTATCCTGTCCCTTATCACCACTAAATTCCTTATAGCTCCCAACGCGAATGACTTCCCATCTCAGAATGTTGCGGCCAGTCTGTTGTTTCCCCCACACAGTTTGCAAGAAATTATACCAGTTCAGATTCATGCAAGGGGCCCCCAAATGATTCCATATCAATCCTCAAATATCATAACTTTTACCGATGTTTAATCAATCATAGAAACATAGAAAATAGGTGCAGGAGTAGACCATTCGGCCCTTCGAGCCTGCACCGCCATTTAATATGATCATGGCTGATCACCCAACTCAGTATCCCGTACCTGCCTTCTCTCCATACCCCCTGATCCCTTTAGCCACAAGGGCCACATCTAATAAAACATAATGTTGTTTTATTATTATTATTATTAATGTTTTATGAGTCATTCCTAACTGCCACTGTATGTCATGTTGTCACTTGCGGGCGGAGCACCAAGGCAAATTCCTTGTATGTGGATACTTGGCCAACAAACCTTTGATAAACGTATTCATTCATTCATTTTACCTACACCATCCTGTCACTGACCACTTATAGGGCAGCTAGGTGGTGCAGCAGTAGTTGCTGCCTCAGTACCAGAGACCCGAGTTCGATCCTGACCATGGTTGCTATCTGTACGGAGTCTGCACATTCTCCCGGTGGCCGCGTGGGTTTCCCCGGTTTATAAGCTCATAAGTGATGGGAGTTCGGCCATTCAACCCGTCAAGTCTACTCCGCCATTCAATCATAGCCGATCTATCCCTCCCTCCTAACCCCACTCCCCTGCCTTCTCCTCATAACCTCCGACACCTGTACTAAACAAAAATCTATCTATCTCTGCTGTAAAAATATACAGTGACTTGGCCTGAACAGACTTCTGTGGCAAAGAATTCCACAGATTCACCACCCTCTGACCAAATCAATTTCTCATCTACTTCCTAAAAGTACGTCCTTTAATTCTGCGTATGACCTCCAGTCCTAGACTCCCCCACTAGTGGAAACATCCTCTCCACATCCACTCCAGCCAAGTATTTCACTATTCTGTATGTTTCAATGATGCCCCCCCCCCCCCCCCCTCATTCTTCTAAACTCCAGCAAGTACAGGCCCACACCCGATTAATGCTCATCGTAGGTTAACCTACTAATTCCTGGGATCATTCTTGTAAACCTCCTCTGGACCCTCCCCAGAGCCAGCACATCATCCCTCAGATGGGGTGGAAGATTGCAACCTTCACGTGGCCCGCCCTGTTTCGACTAATGCAATCAACTCGACGTGCACAAACGGAAGATCAAATACAACAAGTTGTCCAACCACTTTAGGCTGTGCACGCCACACGAAAGAAGAAGATCCCTCAGATATGGTGCCCAAAAGGACCCGTTTCCGTGCTGTATCTCTAAAGTCTTCTCCGTGGATTGTCAACCTGTCGTGGTGGACGAGCCTGTGCTGTCCTGAGAGCGATGCCGTCTGGAGCGATGCTCCTGGTAGGGCCTCCCTTGGTCGTAAGGTCTCTGACAAAAAGCAATCCAACCAAGACCTCAACAGTGGAACAGGCGGAGGATGATGGCACACTTTAGTGGAGCGTCACAACGGCTGGGAAGGCGGATGAAGGCTGCAGCAGAAAAGGGTCTCCGGTTGTCTTGGACTCCATGCCACTGGCTCCTGGCCCAGATCTGTCAAGGACCGTGGGGTGGCTGTCTGTGCACCAGTCTCCCCATGTTAAACAAACTCACGCACAGGCGTCCTCCATATAGGGAATCCACCCTAACACCATGGATTAAGTCCCATGGCGATCAGCAAGTGGCGACGGGGGCAAGATTGCGAGATCTGGAAGCCCCTAGCCATGAGCTGGCACATCAGGCGGTGGGTGTAGATTAAAATCTGAATCTATAGTATTTACTCCAAGGGAGTGACCGCCTCGATATAACTCTGCCCCATTGCATTAGTGACTAAAGTGTACACTCCAGAGGCCCTACAAGCTGTAGTTACTACCAATGCAGATGTTGTGGATCAATGGACTTAACCAGCTGTGCAGAGCCACAACACACCATATGCCCTGCTACAGCTATCACAATTCAACTGCAAGTACCAATTAAGTTCTTCAAACAGCAATTTATAATATTTACAATTTAGTCCAAATCATTTTGTTTCTAGATAGCTATTAGTTAATTATAATTGATTGAAATTTTTGAGTGCAAATCATTTTATAGATAAAATCACATTATTATCTTCCTGTGAGGTTATACTTATTTCCTTTAAAAAAAAATTCCTTATTGCTTATTAATTCTGTTTTTTTTTAATACAAACATCACTTTGTTCATCACTTGGACAGGGGGCAATTCAGGTGAAGTGCACACACTTAATGCCAACAAGCGGAAAAAGACCACAGGCTTTATATGATATAGATTTCTTTTTTCTTTCAAACGAGTGTGCCGTCTTGTTTTAGACAATAATTTTAATCTAAATAGTATCCCATATTCTTGATTCTTGCCAATTCCTTGTATGTTAGAAACATAGAAAAATAGGTGCAGGAGTAGGCCATTCGGCCCTTCGAGCCTGCACCGCCATTCAATGTGATCATGGCTGATCATCCAACTCAGTATCCCGTACCTGCCTTCTCTCCATAGCCCCCTGAACCCTTCCACATCTAACTCCCTCTTGAATATAGCCAATGAACTGGCCTCAACTACCTTCTGTGGCAGAGAATTCCAGAGACTCACCACTCTCTGTGTAAAGAATGTTTTCCTCATCTCGGTCCTAAAGGAATTCCCCCTTATCCTTAGACTGTGACCCCTTGTTCTGGACTCCCCCAACATCGGGAACAATCTTCCTGCATCTAGCTTGTCCAACCCCTTAAGAATTTTGTAAGTTGCTATAAGATCCCCCCCCCCCAATCTTCTAAATTCCAGTGAGTACAAGCAGAGTCTATCCAGTCTTTCTTCATATGAAAGTCCCGACATCCCAGGAATCAGTCTGGTGAACCTTCTCTGAACCCCCTCTATGGCAAGAATATCTTTCCTCAGATTTGGAGACCAAAACTGTACGCAATACTCCAGGTGTGGTCTCACCAGAACCCTGTACAACTGCAGTAAAACCTCCCTGCTCTTATACTCAAATCATTTCGCTATGAATGCTAACATACCATTTGCTTTCTTCACTGCCTGCTGCACCTGCATGCCTACTTTCAATGACTGGTGTACCATGACACCCAGGTCTCGTTGCATCTCCCCTTTTCCTAATCTGCCACCATTCAGATAATAGTCTACCCTCATGTTTTTGCCACCAAAGTGGATAACCTCACATTTATCCACATTATACTGCATCTGCTCATTCACTCAGCCTATCCAAATCACCCTGCAGCCTCCTCCTCACACCTAACTATACCCCCCAGCTTGGTGTCATCTGCAAATTTGGAGATGTTGCATTCAATTCCCTCGTCCAAATCATTAATGTATATTGTAAATAGCTGGGGTCCCAGCACTGAGCCTTGCGGTACCCCACTAGTCACTGCCTGCCATTCTGAAAAGGACCAGTTTACTCCTACTCTTTGCTTCCTGTCTGCTAGCCAGTTCTCTATCCACATCAATATTGGACCACCAATACCGTGTGTTTTAAGTTTATATACTAATCTCTTATGTGGGACCTTGTCGAAAGCCTTCTGAAAGTCCAGATATAACATATCCACTGGTTCTCCCTTATCCACTCCACTAGTTACATCCTCGAAAAATTCTATAAGATTTGTCAGACATGATTTACCTTTTGTAAATCCATGCTGACTTTGTCCAATGATTTCACCACTTTCCAAATGCACTGCTATCCCATCTTTAATAGCTGACTCTAGCAGTTTCCCCACTACCGATGTTAGACTAACTGGTCTGTAATTCCCCGCTTTCTCTCTCCCTCCTTTTTTAAAAAAGTGGGGTTACATTAGCTATCCTCCAATCCTCATGAACTACTCCAGAATCTAAGGAGTTTTGAAAAATTATCACTAATGCATCCACTATTTCCGTGGCTACCTCCTTAAGCACTCGGGGATGCAGACCATCTGGCCCTGGGGATTTATCGGCCTTTAATCCGTTCAATTTACCCAACACCACTTCCCGGCTAACCTGGATTTCACTCAGTTCCGCCAACTTATTTGACCTCCGGTCCACTGCTATTTCCGGCAGATTATTTATGTCTTCCTTAGTGAAGACAGAACCAAAGTAGTTATTCAATTGGTCTGCCATGTCCTTGTTCCCCATGACCAATTCACCTGTTTCTGACTGCAAGGGACCAACATTTGTTCTAACGAGTCTCTTTCTCTTCACATATCTATAAAACCTTTTGCAGTCAGTTTTTATGTTTCCTGCCAGTTTCCTTTCATAATCTGTTTTCACTTTCCTAATTAAGCCCTTTGTCCACCTCTGCTGGATTCTGAATTTCTTCCAGACCTCTGGTAGGCTGCTTTTTTTGGCCAATTTGTATGCCTCATCTTTAGTTTTGATACTATCTCTGATTCCCCTCGTTATCCACGGATGCACCACCTTCCCTGATTTATTCTTTTGCCAAAGTGGTATGAACAATTTTTGTACTTCATCCATGCAGTCTTTAAATACCTTCCATTGCACATCCACTGTCAACCCTTTAGGACTCACCTGCCAGTCTACCTTGGCCAATTCACTGCTCATACCTTCAAAGTTACCTTTGTTTAAGTTCAGAACCCTTGTTTCTGACTTAATTATGTCACTCTCCATCCTAATGAAGAACTCAATCATATTATGGTCACTCTTGCCCAAGGGGCCGCGCACAACAAGACTGCTAACTAACCCTTCCTCATTACTCAATACCCAGTCTAGAATAGCAAGGTGTTGCAAAACATACTTGGCTAATAAAGTATTATTGTGAATATGATGGGAAACATTCACAGAATTTAATCTACTCTGCGTTCCGAATTCTATATGGCCAATTTCTTGCCTTTTAGATGGGATTAAAAGAGTTTCTGGCCCGCAAGCATAAAAAGGAGGGAAAGATAGCAGGGGCAGGAAAAGACGTGAGAAGCTTTACTTTTAAGCCTTTAGACATGCAGCGCAGAATCAGTCTGAAGAAGGGTCTCGACCCAAAACGTCACCTATCTCCTTCGCTCCTTAGATGCTGCTGCACCCGCAGCTTTTTGTGTAACCCCAGGCCATTTCGGGTCTGGTTAGGGATAAGGGAAACGAGAGATATAGACAGTGATGTGGAGAGATAAAGAACAATGAATGAAAGATAAACGGTGATAAAGGAAACAGGCCATTTGTAAGCTGCTTGTTGGGTGAAAATGAGAAGCTGGTGCGACTTGGGTGGGGGAGGGATAGAGAAAGAGGGAAATGCCAGAACGACCTGAAGTGAGAGAAATCAATATTCATACCACTGGGCTGTAAGCTGCTCAAGTGAAATATGAGATGCTGTTCCTCCAATTAGCCTCACTCTGACAATCAAAGATACTAGAACATCTACGATCTTAGCTGACAATGGAGGAAACCAAGGACAGAAAGGTCTGTGTAGGAATGGGAAGGAGAATTGTGTCCAGCATCCAAGAGAGCTAGATAGGGCTCTTAAAAATAGAGTCAGGGGTTATAGGGAGAAGGCAGGAACAGGGTACTGACTGGGGATGATCAGCCATGATCACATTGAATGGCGGTGCTGGCTCAAAGGGCCGAATGGCCTACTCCTGCACCTATTGTCCATCGTCTATTGAAGAAGTCATTAGAGATGTAGGGCACGTGAGGTACATTGGACATAAGTCGGGAGAAATTGGACCGGGAGGATACGATGGAGTCAAGGTACATGGAAATCATTTCCGTGGGACAGGAGCAGGCAAAAACAAGTTCAAGTTCACATTTATTGTCACTTAACCAACTAAGGTGCAGTGAAATTTCAGTTACCATACAGCCATACTAAGTGAAAAGAACACGATACACACATAAAATAAATTTAAAATAAACATCCACCACAGTGGAATCAACATTCCCCACTGTGATGGAAGGCAATAAAGTTCAGTCATCTTCCTCTTTGTTCACCGTGGTCGGGACCATGAAACCTGCGCAATAGCCGTTGCCGATGGTCCGATATCCAGGCCCGCTCGTCGGGATGATTGGAACTCTGGCGTCGGAACACACCGCGGCACGGGGCTCCCGAGACGGCCACCTCTTACCGGAGACCGTGTGTGTTAGAAAGTCCACAGGCCCCGCGGTTTGAGCTCTTCTTCTGGCGATCCTCGGCTTTGCGATGGTAAGTTCGGCAGCACCCGCAGCTTGAAGCCTTCAGGAAAGGCTGCACCAATCCAAGTTGGTAGGCCGTTGGGTGGGGCGGAGATGTGAAATGGAGAAAATCGCACCTCCGTCAAGGTAAGTGACTAAAAACCCCCCCAACACACAAACTAACCAAGAAACATACATTTAAGACATACTTAAAATAATAAAAACAGAAAAGGTACACGAGAGACTTGGTGAGGCGGCCATTACAAGTGGTCAAGTGGGTCTGCCAGGACATGCCAGACAGTTGTGTTTGTGGATGGGTCGATGGTTGAAAGGGTCAAGAGCTTCAAATTCCTGGGCGTGCACATCTGTGAAGATCTTTCCTGGTCCGAGAACACAGATGCAATTATTAAGAAAGCTCATCAGCGCCTCTACTTCCTGAGAAGATTACGGAGAGTTGGTCTGTCAAGGAGGACTCTCTCTAACTTCTACAGGTGCACAGTAGAGAGCTTGCTGACTGGTTGCATCGTGGCTTGGTTCGGGAACTTGAGCGCCCTGGAGAGGAAAAGACTACAAAAAGTAAACACTGCCCAGTCCATCATCGGCTCTGACCTTCCTTCCATCGAGGGGATTTATCGCAGTCGCTGCCTCAAAAAGACTGGCAGCATCATCAAGGACCCACACCACCCTGGCCATACACTCATCTCCTTGCTACCTTCGGGTAGAAGGTACAGGAGCCTGAAGACTGCAACAACCCGGTTTAGGAATAGCTACTTCCCCACAGCCATCAGGCTATTAAACCTGGCTCAGAACTCTGAACATTAATATCCCTCCATCTGTTATTTGCACTTTATTAATTTATGAATTCATGGGTGTATTTATGTATAGAATTGTAGTCAATGCCTTCTATGTTCTGTTGTGCTATGCAAAGCAAGATTTTCATTGTCCTGTCAGGGACACATGACAATAAACTCTTTTGCCTTTGACTTTTTGGAGTTTGGGGAGAAGGAAGCAACCAGAGCAGTGCTGAACTACTATCTACCTCATTTGTGACCCTCAGACTATGCTGGCTTTACCTGGCACCAAACATTATTCACTTTATCATGTATCTGTACACTGTGAATGGCTTGATTGTAATCATGTATTCTAACACGCAACAAAAGCTTTTCACTGTGACTCTCTACACGTGCCAATAAACTAAATCAAACTCAGTTCCCGGGATTCTGGTTCAATCTCAACATCGTATGCTGTACGGTGCTTGTATTTTCTCTCCATGATTACATGGGCTTCCACTGGAAGCATCAGTTTCCACCTCCACATTGGAAAGATGTATTCTCAAATGACTTCGGTGAATTAGCCCTGAGTGTAGGAAGGTGGCAAAAGAACTCAAGGATAACAAGGCAAATATGCTGCAGAACTGGAACAGATGGGGCTGCTCTGCTGAGAGATGGCATGAATTTGAGGAATTCATGGCCATTTGTAACACGTCACCAAGATTTACTGCTGCTGCTGAAAAGCCTCTTCAGCACAGATTGCAAGTTAATAATCTGCATGTTGAAAACAATCCAACTCTAGAGAGCACGTAGTCCAAGGATAAAGGGAAAGTTAAAAAAAATCATGCCAATGAGAGTCATAGAGTGATACAGTGTGGAAACAGGCCCTTCGGCCCAACTTGCACACGTTCCAACCACAACTTGCCTGCGTTTGGCCCATATCCCTCCACGCTTGTTGTATCCATGTACCCGTCTAACTTTCTTAAACATAGGGATAGTCCCTGCCTCAACTACTTCCTCTTGCAGCATGTTCCATTCACCCACCAGGCTTTGTGTGAAAAAGTTACCGCTATTAAATTCCTACTAAATCTTTTCGCCTTCAACTTAAACCTATGTCCCCTGGTCCTCGATTCACCTACTCTGGGCAAGAGACTCTGTGCATCTACCCAATCTATTCCTCTCATGACATCTATAAGTTCTCCCCTCATCCTTCTGCGCTCCAAGGATTTGAGTCCCGGCCTACTCAACCTCTCCCTGTAGCCTGTATCTAGTCCTGGTAACATCCTCTTAAACCTTCTCTGCACCCTTTCCAGCTTGACAACATCTTTCCTAAAGCACGGTGCCCAGAACTGAACACAATACTCTAAATGCGGCATCAACGACATCTTATGCAACTGCAACATGACCTCCCAACTTCTAATCCCAATACTCTGACTGAAGAAGGCCACCCTATCTAACTGCAATTCTACCTACAAGGAACTATCTACCTGCATTCCCGGACCCCTCTGCTCTACAGCACTCCACAGAGCCCTGCCATTCATCGTGTAGGTCCTGCCCATGTTAGACGTCCCAAACTGCAACGCAGGTGCAGAAATCAGCCCAGGTTTTACTAGCACCAAAAATATTCAAAGACCTCAATTGATTCAAAAATGACATCCAATTTGGAGCAGCAAGATCTTTAAACTTCAGATTTCACAAGGAGGTGCAGGAAGAGTTCTATGGAAGTTGCAGCAATTTGCAATGTTGAGTGATGCAACGTAGGGAAAGAAGTGTTGCACATTTCACTGTTGTGAGCACACAACGTGTGCAATTTAAATTTGCATAATTGTCGGCACATTCCAAAATTCCTTGCTTCTGTGGTGGAGTAAAATGCAGTTCCTACAAAGGTGGCTAATTCTTAGATGAGCTCAATTCTGCATTCACACTTTGTAATTCAAGGCGGCTGAGTTGCAGGAAGCAAGCAGCAGGTTACTCTTTTTGTTTACAAAGAAAAGGGAACTTGGTGCTTTGGAGTGGGGTGGTGCAGTTGTGGGCAGGTCAAGCCAATTAATTTCTGAAAAAGAATGCTCAAATGTTCGCATGCAAAAGCAGTAAAATGTGCAATCCTTCACTTTCCCTGATTTGCATCACTTGACATCGCAACCTGGAGCGGCAAGTTTCACGGCAACTCATTCTGCATGTCATTGCAAAAGGCGAAACGTGTAGAATATTTGTCTGAATGATCCATATTCCTTCTTCTCCTGGCAGTTCATGTATTTGTCTGCATGCCTCTTAAATGTTGCTAGTAAATCTGCCTCCACCTCTCATGACAGTGTGTTCAGGCTGCCACCATTCTCGTGTGAACAATTTGACTTGCAAATCTGTTTTAAACACTTTCTCCTGCAGACTTTAAATCTACGTCATCTAGTGTGTGACATTTCAGCCCCGAGATAAAGACACGGTTTGGCTTACCTCAACCACATTTAACCTTCGATCAGAGGATATATAGATAGAGGAAAAAAAAACCCACAGCTGTCCAACATGTCCTTGCAGATAGACACAAAATGGTGGAGTAAGTCAAAGGGTGTGAGAGAGAAGGAATGGACGACGTTTTGAGTCCATCCCTTCTGTCCAGAGATGCTACCTCTCCCACAGAGTTACTCCAGCATTTTGTGTCTACCTTCGATTTAAACCAGCATCTGCAATTCTTTCTTACACACTCTCCTTGCAGATAATGCCCTCTAGGCAGCATCCTGGTGAACCTCTATTGCACCCTTTCTAAATGCTCCACATCCGTCCTGTAATGTGGCAACCAGAATTGCAGACAATTGATGAAGGCGGCATTTACAATACAATGTATTTATTGTCATTGGAACCTCAAATAAAGTTCAAACAAAATTTGTTTTTTGCAGTCATACAACAAGAAAAGCACCAAGACACACAATCAACACAATTTACACAAACATCCATCACAGTGAATCTCCTCCTCACTGTGATGGAAGGCAAAGTCATTGTCTCTCCCGTTTTCTATTCTTCTCCCGATGTTAAAGCCCCCGGCGGGCGATGGCAAGTCCCTCGGCCGTTAAAGCCGCGCCGGGCGATGCAAGGCCCCGCTCCGGGTCATTTTCAACCCCGCAAACTCGGGCGGGAGAAGTTGCCGTTGCAGGAGCTCCGAAAAGCGGTCTCCCACCAGGGACCCGCGAGCTCCCGATGGCACCATCCACAGGCCTGCAGCTGGAGCCTGTGAGCTCCGGAGTCGACCACCTTCATCAATCAGGTCACTGAGATTGGACACCATTTTGCAGCTGTACAAAACATTGGTGCGAGTACACTTGGAGTACTCTGTGAAGGTCTGGACATTAAGCAAGAAAGGGCGTGGAAAAGATTCACGAGGATGTACCAGCTCTAGAGTATTTGCATTATCAGCAGTGAATTGGAGCAGAGGTGACTTTAGAGGAATAAAAAAACATGAAGGGCATAGCCTTAATTTTTTTAAGTTCTTGTCAAAAGCTTTACCAAACTCCATGTAGACAAGGTCATTTAGGGACAGAGATCTGTGTATCCTTTTTAGCCACAAGTAAAGGGCCTGTCCCACCAGCATGCAACTCTATGCGATTAGCACGACCTAACGTGGTCGCTTAAGCCGTCCGGCGTCGCGGGGCCGGTCCCTCTTCGATTGCCGGAGCCGTGCGGAATTATGCGGAGTTCGTCCCGAGTTCGCCCTGAGACCGCGCGGGGCTCCGAAAAACTGACTATGTCCAAAAATTCGACGCAACGGCTTGTCGGCTCGCAGTCGCCTCGACGTTTACACACCGCCCCGACATCGTGCCTCCGTGACCATCTCTGTAGGTGCCTCCGTGACCCTATATGTGTGTGGCTCCGTGGCCCTCTGTGTGTGTGCCTCTGTGCCCCTCTCTGTCCTGGCGAACTTACCTTAGACTTCGCTCCAAGTTCGCTTCACTTTGTGCCGCGTTGCGCCACTCACCCGACCTCCACGCGGCCCCTGCTGCCGGTTTGGTTGCGCTTGCCGCATGCAGGTGCATGCTGGTGGGAACAGCCCTGTTCAGGGGATCACCCGACCTCCGCGCGGCCCCCCGCTTCTAGTTTGATCGAGTTCATCGCATAGAGTTGCATGCTGGTGGGACAGGCCCTTTAGGTCCCAGATGACTAATGTCGTTCCTCTGTTTAAGGCCTACCACTCCATAATTTCCTGATTTGTTTCTGTTGTCGTTCTTAAACAGAGGAACAACATTAGCTAAATTAGTCCTCTGGGACCTTACGTGTGGCTAAAAAGGATACACAGATCTCTGTCCCTAAATGACCTAGAACAGATTCCATCAATGAAATAATCAGCAAACCCTTCCCTAATCCCACTTCCTATCTCTCTTTCACCTTGGTGAATACTAACTTCTCCAACTCCAATTAGCCCTTGCTTTCCCTCTCTATCCATCCCCTCTCCCTTCCCAGTTCTCCCACCAGTCTTACTATCTCCGAACTACATTTTATCTGTCCCGCCCCCTCCCGTCATCAGTCTGAAGAAGGGTCTCAACCCGAACCGTCACCCATTCCTTCTAACCAGAGATGCTGCCTGTCCCGTTGAGTTAATCCAGCATTTTGTGTCTACCTTAGATTTAAACCAGCATCTGCAGTTATTTCCTAGACAAAGTATTGTTTAGTACCTCACCCACTTCATAAGTGATAGTTGAATTGGGCCATTCAGCCCATAAAGTCTACTCCATCATTCAATCATGGCTGATCTATCTCTCCCTCCTACCCCATTATCCTGCCTTCTCCCCATAACCCCCGACACCCGCACTAATCAAGAATCTATAATCAAAAAATATCCATTGACTGCCTCCACAGCAATGAATTTCAGATTCACCACCTTTCCTCGGGTTCCAAGTATAAATTCTCTCCTTTTGTCCTCGAGTGGCTCTCCCCTCACACTAGCTACCTCCCTTGCTTTTAATGTATGCACTCAATGTATTAAGATTCCCTCTGATGGGTTGGGCAGAAGGTTTCATTTTCATCCTTGATAAATGAAAATGGGAACTCAAAATGCTATGTCTGATTTTAGATTTGTAAACCTTTTTCTCTTTGACTAGACAGCATCATCTCGCGTCATCCAAGGACACTGAACCTCACCATCTTCGTCTTACTTCCAAACAGGAACATGTTGGTCCCGAAATCTGACCAGCTGGGCATTAAACAACTTTGTCAGATGTGGGCTTGACCAATCTAGTCTTCCTATAACATCGCTGTAATTAGCCTTTCCTTAATTTAGAATTTCCTCTCAGGTCCAGTCCTTATCTTATCCATACTCAGCAGGAATGGCACAACAGTAGAATGGCTTCCTAACAGAGCCAGCAAACCAAGTTCGATCCTGACCTCGGGTGCTGTCTGTGCAGAGTTTGCACATTCTCCCTAAGACTGTGTGAGTTTTCACCAGGTGCTCCGGTTTCCTTCCACCTTGCAAAGGCGTGCAGGCTTGTAAGTGAATTGGCCCTAGTGTATGGGTGATCGCGGGTCAGTATGGGCTCGGTGGGCCGAAGGGCCACTTTCCACGCCGTATCGCTAAATCTAAGTTTTCAGATGGTTATAATCGCTGCTCCCCGAATGTTCTCCCACTGAAACTCCAAATATCCAACCAGGCTCATTTAACAAAACAGGGTCCGTTATGGCCCCATCCCTGGTTGGATTATTTGTACATTATGGCAAGAAACCCTCCATGTTCCACCTAACAAATTCTACCCAAACTAACCCCATAAAAGACATTTGTACAGGTACACGGACAGGAAAGGTTTATAGGGACAAGGGCCACACACAAGTAAAACGGGACAAACTTTGGGTCAGCATGGATGAGTTGGGCCAAAGCGCCTGTTTCTGGCTCTGTAGTTCTAAGTCCCTGGCACTATGCAAGCCCTCGTCAATATTGGGGAAGTTATAGGCAACCACGGCACCTACCCTGTTGCTTTTATTTCTTTCCACAATTTGCCTGGTTGTCTGTTCCTCTTTTTCCCGTGCCATCGGAAGTTAATAAGCTGAATTAAATCAGTTCATTGAATAATTGAGGATATGTCATCAATATTGGCAATTATGAAACTATCCGATTCCACTAGAGCATCTCACATCACTAATCCCCTTTGGGGATGAAAAGCTTGTGTCATTAATTCATCCGGCCACATGCAGAACCAGGCCCTATGTGGTGGACTATTAATTGCGCTCTGAAGTTACTTGCCAAGTCACTCAGTTGTATCAAACCACCATTTAGAGATGGCTAGGAATTCTGCCTTTGCCAGAAGAGTCCGCCCCTGTAAATGATTAAAACCGTTATTTTCAGATGCCTGATTTTAAGCAAAACATTCTCATTTCTATCCCCCGATCTAGTCCACGAACACAGACTATCTGACATAGATGGAGGACCGTTGACACATGTGCCTGTACTAGTTCTACACGGGGGGGAAAGGAGATGCAGATTTAAAAATAAGCAGATATTTTAACATAAATGCTACTACCTTCACAACCAGCGGGCCTTACTAATTAACTACAATGTTAAGGCTGCATTTTGTAGCAAATTTCTAACAGCAAAGGTTATTTCACACAGGTCATGTCAATGCTAAACCATTAGCAGAGCCATACAAGGATAAACACTTGATGTTTACTAATAGTATGAGAAAATGGGATTAAATAAACAATATTTGAAAATACTCTATTTCCATCGACAAATAGAATAAAGACTAATGTTTAAATATGATCCCACTTTTATGCAGATTCCCAAAAAACATTCAAAATCATTTGGAACATCTACACTATTACTAAAAGCCTCATCTTGACCACTGCCTGTCTACGTTGTAAATACATTTTAGAAACAACACTACCCTAAATGGCTATGATTTTTTCGCCATCTTACTCACCGTCCTCCTCTCCTCCAAATGCCCCAAGGTTTTTCCCGATCGGTGAAATAATAAAAAAAGTTATGAATCCCACATAAGAGATTAGCATACAAACTTAAAGCACACAGTATTGGCGGTTCAGTATTGATCTGGATCGAGAACTGGCTGGCAGACAGGATGCAAAGGGTAGGAGTAAACGGGTCCTTTTCAGAATGGCAGGCAGTGACTAGTGGGGTACCGCAAGGCTCAGTGCTGGGACCCCAGCTGGGTGAGTGGGCAAATGCATGGCAGATGCAGTATAATGTGGATATATGTGAGGTTATCCACTTTAGTGGCAAAAACAGGAAAGCAGTGTATTATTTGAATGGTGGCCGATTAGGAAAAGGGGAGATGCAACGAGACCTGGGTGTCATTGAAAGTAGGCATGCAGGTGCAGACACCTGGAGTATTGCGTACAGTTTTGGTCTCCAAATCTGATGGAAATCTCAAATCTGGATTCCCCAAATCTGAGGAAAGACATTCTTGCCATAGAGGGGGTACAGAGAAGATTCAACAGACTGATTCCTGGGATGTCAGGACTTCCATATGAGGAAAGACTGGATAGACTCGCCTTATACTCGCTGGAATTTAGAAGATTGAGGGGGGATCTTATAGAAACTTACAAAATTCTTAAGGGGTTGGACAGGCTAGATGCTGGAAGATTGTTTCTGATGTTGGGGGAGTCCAGAACAAGGGGGTCACAGTCTAAGGATAAGGGGGATTTCCTTTAGGACCGAGATGAGAAAAACATTCTTTACACAGAGAGTGGTGAGTCTCTGGAATTCTCTGCCACAGAAGGTAGTTGAGGCCAGTTCATTGGCTATATTTAAGAGGGCGTTAGATGTGGCACTTGTGGCTAAAGGTATCGGGGGGATGGAGAGAAGGCAGGTATGGGATACTGAGTTGGATGATCAGCCATGATCACATTGAATGGCAGTGCAGGCTCGAAGGGTCGAATGGCGTACTCCTGCCCCTATTTTTCTATGTTTCTAAGTCATGTGTGTGTGTGTGAGATGGAAGGGGGGTGTGTGTGTGTGTGAGATGGAAGGTGTGTGTGTGAGATGGAAGGTGTGTGTGTGTGTGTGTGTGTGTGTGATGGAAGGTGTGTGTGTGTGTGCGTGTGATGGAGTGTGTGTGCATGCACCAGCCATGAGCGAGTCGGCTGCCAGCCCACCAGCCGTGAGTGACTGAGCTGCCAGCCCACCAGGCCCGAGTGACTGAGCTGCCAGCACACCAGGCCCGAGTGGCTGAGCTGCCAGCCCACCAGGCCTGAGTGACTGAGCTGCCAGCCCACCAGGGCAGAGTGACTGAGCTGCCAGCCCACCAGGGCAGAGTGACTGAGCTGCCAGCCCACCAGGGCAGAGTGACTGACTGAGCTGCCAGCCCACCAGGCCAGAGTGACTGAGCTGCCAGCCCACCAGGCCAGAGTGACTGAGCTGCCAGCCCACCAGGCCAGAGTGACTGAGCTGCCAGCCCACCAGGCCAGAGTGACTGAGCTGCCAGCCCAATAATCTATTCCACCCACAGTGTCAATTCTAGCCCTCTGGAAACCAGTCCCCTCATGAGAACATTGGACTGAAGGACTCATTTGTCCCACACTCTCTGAACCAGTTAAATGTTTACTGCTGGTAATAGCACCTTACCACAACATTTCTTCAGTTTCAGTATTGTTTATTGTCACCTGTGCAGAGGCACCGTGAACAGTTTTTGTCGTGTGCTAACTAGTCAGCGGAAAGACAATACATGAATACAATCGAGCGATTTACATTATCCAGCTGTAGGAGTAGAGATATTAAAGCGTGGAACTATTGTAATATGCGGTTGTAAATCAGTATCTGTGGCTAGCATGCAAATAGTCACCTGGGATGGGCACCATCTTGGAAATTATCTGCCCTGCTTTCTTTCTCCAGCATCCTTTACTATTTACAACTACATAAGATTATAAGACATAAGAGTGGAATTACGCCATTCGGCCCATTGAGTCTGCACTGCCACTCAATATTGGCTGATCTATTTTTCCCCAATCAACCTCACCCTCCCGCCTGCTCTCCGAAACACTTGAGGCCATACAAATAGAGGCACTTTGCACACATTTCATTTATGATAAAATACACGCTCGTTCGTCAAATACCAAATCTTGACTTACGCACTGGTACTTTGGAATAACGCACTCAAATGTACTGCTGACAGCGTTGTCACCCATGTTTAACGTGCATTTTTGAATTATATGCTTTTTTCCCCAAATGTGTGACCACATAAAACAAGAGGTGTCTGTACTCAGCTATAATCATTTTAAACATTTTTAATGTTTCAAGGCACTTTCTTCAACTTTCTTTCAAACATCTCTAAACCTGGAGGCTATTAGTATGTTTTCAAATTACATTCCATCAAAATGATTTTAAACAGTCAGTGAGGTCCAGTAACGTCCGATTGAAGATAGTCTAAGGGTCTCCAATGCAGTGGATAGACAATAGGTGCAGGAATAGGCCATTTGGCCCTTCAAGCCAGCACCGCCATGGCTGATCATCCCCAATCAGTTCCCCGTTCCTGCCTTCTCCCCAGATCCCAACTCCACCACTTTTAAGAGCCCTATCTAGCTCTCTCTTGAAAACATCCAGAGAACCTGCCTCCACCGCCCTCCGAGGCAGAGAATTCCACAGACTCACCACTCTGTGAGAAAAAGTGTTTCCTCGTCTCCGTTCTAAATGGCTTACTCCTTATTCTTAAACTGGACTGCTCTCTAGTTGATAGAATGGTTCTGCTGCCTGATAACAGCTGGGAAGAACAGCGAAGGAGCATCCGGAAACCAAAGAACTCATAAGGTGGTGCAAACTCCCAACAGCTATTACCGGAGTTGAGGACTGAACCCGGGTGTCTGGCGCTCTATGGCTGCATCATTAAAATTCAAGTGGGTAATCTATGATTAATGCAATATCAATTAAATAATTTCAATAAATCTCAGGCCGTCTCAACTTTATCTGGTAAAAAGTTTTAAGAACATTTTTTCCTCAATGGGCCAAACCCAATCTTGTAATTTTTGCAATTTTGTACTTCTGTACAATGATATTGTCTATTAGTGCAAAGACAATGTCTGCTGGCAAGCAATTTACAAGGGCAAAAGACTCGCAACGCAACACATTATATGCAAATTCATTAGTTAAATATCTTGCAGGCCAACAGAATATAGCGATGGTTCTCAAGCTGGAATAATTGATGAATCCTTACCGGTGCAGTTTTGCCAATAGCAAGTCATGTTGAGTGTTGTGCTGTTGACATTGCAGGTCTTGCATTCAGTAAAGTCCACGCAATTCTCTGGAGAGAATCAAAAACAAAGCGATAGTTTAATCAGTAACACTACTTTCTGAAAATGTGACATAAAATTACTCAAACCTTACTTTTGCACAAAATTTCTTGTCATGGGCACAGAATTAGGCCATTCGGCCCATCAAGTCTACTCATGGCTGATCTATCTCTCCCTCCTAACCCCATTCTCCTGCCTTCACCCCATAACCCGACACCCGTACTAATCAAGAATCTGTCAATCTGCTTTAAAAATACCAGGTCAGTAAAAGATTAATACAGTCATAAGTGATAGGTGTAGAATTAGGCCATTCAACCAATTAACCATCGGGGGAGTCCTTGAGGAGACGGGAGAAGGGGTCATCACTAGGAGGCAAGGACTACTAGCAAGAGAACTAATTAGAGGGGGACATTCACACAGGTTTGGTCCATGTGGGCGATAGGAGCTGAATTAGTCCATTCGGCCCATCAAGTCTACTCCACCATTCAATCATGGCTGTCTATCCCTCCCTCCTAACCACATTCTCCTGCCTTCTCCCAATAACCTCTGACACCCGTACTGATCAAGAATCTATCTCAGCCTTCAAACTATCCATTGACAGCCTCCACAGCCTTCTGTGGCAAAGAATTCCACAGATTCGCCACCCTGACTAAAGAAATTCCTCACCACTTTCCTATAGAAACGTCCTTTAATTCTGAGGCTATGACCTCTAGTCCCAGACTCTCCCACCAGTGGAAACATCCTCTCCACATCCACTCTTATCCAAACATTTCGTTATTTGGTACATTTCAATGAGGTTCCCCCGCCATTCTTCTAAAATCTAGCCAGTGCAGGCCCAGTGTCGTCAAATGCTCATCGGCAATATTAATGCAGAAAACAGTTTTAAATATAATTGAAGGGAAAAACAACCAGCATTTTTAATGAAAACACGCTCCTGGATTACATCACTGGCAGCAACTTCCATCAGGATTCCTGAATGTGCTATGCAATGGAAATACATCCAGCATGACAGAGCAATTTTTTTTTTTTAAATCACGATCGATATAATTACCCAACTAGTTTCCAAAAATCCATCATGAATCTGCCTTCATTGTAGAAAGGATCCCATTCACTGATGGCTCTTCAAATCCACATTTTAATAATTATCTACAAGAGTGATGAGAGATCGTCTATACCAATTCTGAGCAGTTTTGGGCCCTATATCTGAGGATGGATGTGCTGGCATTGGAGAGGGTCGAGAGGCGGTTTACAAGAATGATCCCAGGAATGAGTGGGTTAACATATGATGAGCTTTTGACGGCACTGGGCCTGTATTTGCTGGAGTTTAGAAGGATGAGGGGGGGGCCTCATTGAATCTTACCAAATAGTGAAAGGCCTGGATAGAGTGGATATGGGGAGGATGTTTCCACTAGTGGGAGAGTCAAGGACCAGAGGTCATAACCTCAGATTAAAAGGATGTACCTTTATAAAGGCGATGAGATGGAATTTCTTTAGCCAGGGGGTGGTGAATCTGTAATTCATTGCCACAGAAGGCTGTGGAGGCCAGGTCAATGGATATTTTTAAGACGTAGATTGACAGATTCTTGATTAGCACGGGTGTCAGGAGTTATGGGGAGGAGGCATGAGAATAGGCACATCGTGAATGATTGCCCACTGAGGCTTTTCCCCTGAGGGCATCAAAGCCATCCACCCCATAAATGACGCTGTCCTGGCCTGGATGGCGCCCTTGATCTACAACTTTAAGCTGTGCACGTCATACGATAGAAGATAAGAATAGGGATAGATGGATAGATCAACCATGATTGAACGGCAGAGGAAGGGTTTCGGCCTGAAACGTTGCCTATCTCCTTCGCTCCATAGATGCTGCTGCACCCGCTGAGTTTCTCCAGCACTTTTTGTCTGCCGGCAGAGTAGACTTAACAGGATGATTGGCCTAGTTCTACTCCTAGAACGTATGAACCACCTTTTCAGTAGTAAATGTCTGGCCTTCACTGCCTTCTGGTGCAAAGAACTGTCATCTCCCCTCAATTTGACTCATTTGCCATGAGAAATAGTTCTTGTTTATTCTGTCTGGGCCTCTCAATTAAATGTCTCCTTCAGAGAATTGAGACCCGTCTTTAGACTGACAGACACAAGACCCGAAGAAGGGGCTCGACCCAAAACGTCACCCATTCCTCCTCTCCAGAGTCCACGCCAACCAGCGATCCTCGCACACCAACACTATCCTACACAAACTGGGGGCAATTTCCAATTATACCAAGCCAATTAACATGCAATCCTGTACGTCTTTGGAGTGTGGGAGGAATGTGGAAATCCCGGGGACACTGACAGCACCCGTAGCCTGGATCAAAGCCGTGTCTCTGCTGCTGTAAGGCAGCAGCTCAACCACTGCGCCAACGTGCTGCCCTTTATCTCTCCAGCATTCTTGGTTCTGTCTGCAAACTTACTAACCAACCTATCTACATTTACTTGCAAGTCATTTTTATTTTTATATATATATATATATATCACT
The DNA here is from genome assembly GCA_963514005.1 of Raja brachyura. The sequence goes on from OY740785.1 coordinate 116,387,799, forward strand.
AACAGCCCCGAACATTGAATCTCTTACGTACTTGCTGCCAATGTTCCAAGACTAGTTTACTCTCTAATGGATTTCCTCAGCACTTATATTTACAGGCTAATAAAATGGCCTCAAGCCACTTTTACCTTTGCCCTATTGCATAATAACACACAATGTCACAATTATAATGACTGACACAAAGAAATAACCACCCTGCCATCTGCCTAGCTACAACCCCCAAAATTAAATGTAGAATTTCCCCAACCACTTCATACATACTGGTTTAAAAGTCTCCAAACTACTCGGGAAGAGTGTGACGATAACCTAGTTTCTGCAGATGTACATCTGATTCTTTATCAAAATGGCTGCCCCCACCCGGTAATAGGTAGCCTTTCCTTGCTACAACCAAGTTTAAATGACAGAGTCGGGCAGCTGCAACCTCTATTCTTAGATATCTGTATGAGCAGGTATACATTTATTTTTGTCGCATGAATAAATATACGTGACTTTGAGCCTCTGCATATTGTGAATGCTGAAGATATATACCCTTGATATAATTAAATGCTGAGGATGGCCACAAGAAAACTTTCAGATGGTTAATAACTCCAAACAAGCCACAGAGCAGGGGCATATTAAAGTATATGAGACGGTATAAAGATTTGGATGATTTTTTGAAAAATATACTTCAATGAAGGAAGTGGCATTTCAAATAGAGTAAGACCTTGTCTGCCCTCTAAAATTAATGCAAATGATCCCACAGCGCTATTTGTGCCATGACTTTTTAGCCAGCGTCATCGCGTATATAATCCATTATCGCAGCAACTGTTTAGATTAGTTTAGAGATACAGAGCCCAAACAGGCCCTTCAGCCCATCGAGTCCGCAACAACCAGCCATCCCTGCACATTAGCACTATCCTACACACACTGGGGACAATTTACATTTATACCAAGCCAATTAGCCGACAAATCTACGTCTTTGGAGTGCAGGAGGAAACCGAGGATCTCGGAGAGAACCCACGCAGTCATGGGAAGAACGTACAGACTCTGCACAGACAGCACCTGTAGTAAGATCTAACACCGGGTAGCCGGGATCAAACTCGGATATTGCTAGATCTAACAAAATGGTTGTAATATAGGGGCCATGGTATCTAATGTCTGCACTTCAAAAGAATGAGAGGTACTAAAAAAATAAATACACTGGGAAATCTAGAGGTAGGAATGGCATTGTGCGAGGCGGAGTTTGGTAAAGGCATGGGGAACAAGGGTCCTTTTGTATGCTGGGCTTACAATCTAATGATGGGTCCAGGTTTGCTCTTCTCCCATGGACATGTTACTGAATCCCCGACCTCCATTACACTGAGGCAGGGTCTGCTACACACCAAAACTGGAAACTATTGGCCCTTGTGCCTGGGATACTGTTGCATGGGTGCCAGTTTAAAGCATATTAAAGACTTGAAAATTCCCTTTTGTTTTGAGATGATACATGGTTGTAGTGGTATATACACAAACAGGGGTAAGAATACTCCGGTACTCCTGAACGCGAGTAAGAAAAGTAAGGAGGAATAAGGGCAGGAGTACACTACTGACCTTTCTCCATCATTCAATAAGTTTAGAAAGACCTTCCACTTTCGCCACGTCCCTCAATTTGCCCTTCCAGAAATGTGTGTTTCTGAAAGAAGCTTTCAGTACTCCAGGCTAGAGAAATCCACACTCACCACCTTCAAGGCAAAGACATCTGTCCACATCTCAGTCCTAAGTGTTTCCCTCTCCAATCCATAACGCCTGGTTCTAGACTCAACAGTGCGATGCAAGTGGCGAGAGGAACACCAGACATCCAGCCTGTCAAGCTCTGTATGACTACGTTTTATGATTTTTCATCATTCTTCTAAATTTATGGGTCTACACACTCTCTCCTCATATGGCAAACCTGGCATCCTTGGAACCCGATTAGTGATAGAGAAACTGGCGAGTACAATTAAAAGTTTAAATTATTGCACGAACAACTTGCAGCAAGGTGGCCAGCAGTAGAGTTGCTCCCTCACAGCACCCGAGACCTGGGTTTGATCCGGGTGCTGTCTGTACAGCTTGTACGTTCTCCCTGTGACCATGTGGGTTTTCTCCAGGTGCTCCGGTTTCCTCCCACACTCCAAAGACGTACAGGTTTGTAGGTTAATTGGCTTTGGTAAAGAGTTGGCCTTTGGATAGTGTTGGTGTGCGCTTGGCGCTGGCTCAGTGGGCCGAAGGGCCTGTTTCCACGCTGTGTCTGCAAGCCGAGCTAAAAACTTGGTTCTGTTTTTATTCCAAGAACAAATTACTGCAGATGCTGCAATGTGGAAAAAGTAAACACTGCAATTACTCAGCATGTCAGGCTGCACCCACAGCAAGTGAAACACTTGCATTCGAGTACAAGAACAACTTCTTCCCATCGACCATCAAACCACAACCTTAACCAACAACTCTACCTCAGTATAACACGACAAAGGACTTTCTATAGGTTGCACTAAATAAGTTGTCTGGCCAAGTACCATCATCATCTGGTTACCACCTAAAACGGATAGGTATAAATAAGCAATGCAATAAATGAAGAGAGAGACAAAAAGCTGGAGTAACTCAGCGGGTCAGGCAACATCTCTGGAGAAAACGAATAGGCGACGTCACCTATTCCCTTTTCTCCTGAGATGTTGTCTGTCCCGCTGAGTTACTCCAGCCTTTTATCTCTCTCTTCAGTTTAAACCAGTGTCTGCAGTTCCTTCCTACATAATGCAATACATTATTTGTGTTGTTACTTTATTGTGCAGCAAGGATTTCCTGGTTCCCTTCCTGGTATGTGTTGCAATTAATTAGCCGACTCGTGTTAACATTTTAAGTTGATGAAATCAACCCACAACATTAAATCTACTTATCCTACTAATTATTTCCAACATCTGTTTAATTCCTCAATTCTTTTCGGACTGAAAGCTTGAGACCGCGGAGTATAACCATCTCCAGAGATACTACCTGGCTCGCTGAGACTCAATCATTGTGTGTCTATCTTTGGTTTAAACCAGCATCTGCAGTTCCTTTTACACAGTATAATCTCTTTGCTCCCAAAGTTATGTAAATGCTGTAATTTAATATCAAACATGCACAGTGAACAGGCAACAACAAGCGTCACTCTTCGAACCATAAAATCTATTACTCCATTAATGAATAGTTTGACCCTTGAAATGGAACTTGAGCCAACTGGTCCCTGCTGGGAAAATGCAAGTGATTTTCACCAGTGTGATATTATTACAAGGAACCATTTAACAAAAAAAATAGGCAAACACATCTTCTGTTTTTTTTCAAATAGTCAACTTCCTCTCTTGCCTAGAAATCCCCTTCCCTCTGGTGTTTTCTAAATTGGTTCCATTTTGGGCCTTTTCAGAATCTGAACATCTTTTCCATTTTTTCCCCCTAAGGCCACCTGTGCTTCTGCATCTACCCTGTGGAAATTACCTTGTAAGTAGGTGGCACAGGAATCAAAAGGGGGAGTTAATGGGCGTGAGGGGGGTGAATTGATTACAGGTGACTCCTGTGTTACGGCAGGAAGAGGGGGGGGGGGGGGGGAAGAGAAATCATGATCTAAGAAAACAGTCAGGTCATGATTTTGTTTGCTACGTTAGGCCACGAGTTGAAATAAAATTAATTTTGTATTTATTTACCCATCACCTCACACACACACACTCAAATAATGAATTATATCCTGTATCTGTGTACAAAATCATGAGAGGAATAGATCGGGTAGATGCACAGAGGCTCTTGCCCAGAGTAGGGGAATCGAGAATCACAGGACATAGGTTTAAGGTGAAGGGGGTGGGGAGAGATTTAATAGGAACCCGAGGGGCAAGTTTTTCCACACAAAGGGTGGTGGGTGTACGGGACGAGCTGCCGGAGAAGTTGGGACAGGTACAATCGCAACTGCAGGAGCCATTCATGTTTATTGTTGGCATATATTTTTTTGCTGAGATATATCTTGCAGTATTATTTTGGACATTTGGGGGCTGTCATTAGATGCTCAGGGTGGTATATATGTCAGGGCATCAGGATCAGGAAGGAGCAGGCACAGGGAGGGAGCGCAAACAGTTCTCACCAAACCAGGGACAGAGCAACCAGCTACAACTTGAATGGAGAATAAGGAAAACCTGGTACGTTCATCTCTTTGTTTGTACAACTACTTCAATAAACAACCAACTAAACTGGAAATAACGACTGGACGATCTGTTCTATTAGGTCTGCGCAAGACCACTCCTACTGTACTTGTGTATTAATGCCAACTGGAAAAGAGGACACTGGCAAATTTGCCATTATATCAACGTTTAAGAAACATAGAAAATAGGTGCAGGAGTGACCCATTCGGCCCTTTTAGCCATTCAATGTGATCATGGCTGATCATCTGCACATTTAGACAGGTAAGTGGATAGGACAGGTTAAGAGGGATACGAGCCAAATGCAGGCAGATGGGACCTAGTGTAGATGGGACATATTGGCCAATGTGGGCAAGTTGGGCCAAGTTGGGCCTGTTTCCACGCTGCAAGACTATTTCATATTTTTGGATCATGATTTGCAAATTCAGCACAGGCACATTTCCATAAGCTTAATGATCAGACCACAGGGGGCGGGGGGTGGCTGTATAGGGAAAGAGGCAAAAGGCTGCTTCACTGCACAGGATCAATTATCCATGTCATGAGAAATATGAACTCAGGCAACATTAGCTACTCTCTTCATACGTGTCCAGCCTGCTATCTCAGTATTATAGCTCCCTTTTTACATTAGATTTCTGGCATTCTGATTTTCTTTGCTTTTAAAGGAAGTTACACGCTGGTGCAGAAACACGTCAACTCTGAAACTGGATCCAAAGTTAACACGCAAGGTGCACTCGAACACTTCCCCAAAGCAACAGAACCATATTCTAAAAGTCAATATTTGTTAGAATATTCAATGGATCTGGAACTGTGCCACTCATTATTGAAATGGGCTTTGCACAGAATAACACACTTGCGCTCAACTGCCAGAAATTGATAACTGTGGATGGTTTAACACAATTGGATTTAAATAATTATTTAGCTCAGGAGCAGAATTGCAGTCAGAAAGGTGGTGAAAGAGAAACAAAGTTCATTCGCTAAATCTTTTAAAAAAAATTAAGGTTTCCCTGCACTGATTTTCCAGCCCAACATGCCCATGCTGCCCCATCTACACTAGTCCCACCTGCCCACATTTACCACATCTTTCTCAAGAAATGCATCTAGCTGATCTGCCTGTGGTCATCTGAAAGTCAAACAGCACGGAAACAGACCCTTCAGCCCAACTTGCCCACGCCAACCAACATGACCCATCTACACTCGTCCCACCTGCCTCGATTTGGCCCATACCCCACTACACCTGTCATAAGTGATAGGAGCAGAATTAGGCAATTGGGCCCATCAAGCCTACGCTGCCATTCAATCATGGCTGATCTCTCTGTCCCTCCTAGCTCCATTCTCCTGCCTTCTCCCCATAACTCCTGATACCCGTACTAATCAATCCTATCCACTTCTGTAGAAAGAACAATGGAATTTAATACAGAGAAATGTGCAGTGTTGCATTTTAGGAAGTCTAACGTGGGCAGGACCTGCACAGTGAATGATAGGACTCTGGGGAGTTTTATGGAGCAGAAGGATCTAGGAATACAGGTAGACACAAAATGCAGGTACATAGTTTGTTGAAAGTGGCACCGTAGGTAGATAGGGTGGTCAAAAAGGCCCTCGTCAGTCAGTGCATTGAGTATAGAAGTTGGGAGGTCATGTTGCAGTATGAGATGTTGATGAGGTCGCATTTAGAGTACTGTGTTCATTTCTGGACACCATGTTATAGGAAACATGTTGTTAAGCTGGAATGGGTACAGAAAAGAATTACGAGAATGTTGCCCAGACTAGAGTGTGTGAGCTATACGGAGAGATTGGAGGATGATGGGTGATCTTCTAGAGGTGTAAAAAAAATCATTATTTTTCAAGTTGGGCTGAAGGGCCTGTTTCCACACTTTATCACTCCATGACTCGAACTGCCCTTGTGCTCTTGGGTAGCATGCTCCACCAACCTAAAACCACGCAAAGCATCTAAATCAAGGTTTTAAAAATGCCACATCATACAGTCCATTCTCTATTTGACTTGAAAGCTTTTGGGTTCTTTTTAAGTGCTATTAATATGATGACCTCGAAATCTCAGAGATGTCACCTTCAGGATTTTCAAAAATAAAAGTTGAAAATCTGTGCAAAACACCTAGATTAAAATTGTAAACATTGCAACAGACTTGTACTTATCAGTTCTAATTGGCAATGAGGGGGTGGTGATAGGCAGCCTTTGCAGAATTATGCAATGGATTTTGACCCAATAAACTAATTTACAACAAAGCCACATCCCCAATTTGCTGCTCTAGTACACTATTCAAGGTTTCCATTCATAATAAATTGCCGGTAGAAGTAGATATAAACGATGCGCTGTACGTGCGTCTCATCCACCCTCTTACAAAAGGTGAAGTTTTTTTAGTGTCACTGTTGCAATCACCTCCCTGAACGACGAGAAAATAAGTGTTTACACAACGTTGCGCCTCTCACACACTGCGATTACCCCGGTCCCAACGGCACAGCCGGCTCTCACAGGCCGGAGAAAGGAAACGCAATGGAAAGAGGGAGGGGGGGGGGTGGGGGGGAAGAGGGAGGGGGGGGGTGGGGGGGGGGAAGAGGGAAGGGGGGGGAAGAGGGAAGGGGGGGGGTGGGGGGGAAGAGGGAGGAAGGGGGGGGGGGAAGAGGGAGGGGGGGGAAGAGGGAGGGGGGGGAAGAGGGAGGGGGGGGGAAGAGGGAGGGGGGGGAAGAGGGAGGGGGGGGGAAGAGGGAGGGGGGGGGAAGAGGGAGGGGGGGGAGAAGAGGGAGGGGGGGGAGAAGAGGGAGGGGGGGGGAGAAGAGGGAGGGGGGGGAGAAGAGGGAGGGGGGGGGAGAAGAGGGAGGGGGGGAGAAGAGGGAGGGGGGGGAGAAGAGGGAGGGGGGGGGAGAAGAGGGAGGGGGGGGGGAGAAGAGGGAGGGGGGGGGAGAAGAGGGAGGGGGGGGGAGAAGAGGGAGGGGGGGGGAAGAGGGAGGGGGGGGAAGAGGGAGGGGGGGGAAGAGGGAGGGGGGGGGAAGAGGGAGGGGGGGGGAAGAGGGAGGGGGGGGGAAGAGGGAGGGGGGGGGAAGAGGGAGGGGGGGGAAGAGGGAGGGGGGGGAAGAGGGAGGGGGGGGGGAAGAGGGAGGGGGGGGGAAGAGGGAGGGGGGGGGAAGAGGGAGGGGGGGGGAAGAGGGAGGGGGGGGGGAAGAGGGAGGGGGGGGAAGAGGGAGGGGGGGGGAAGAGGGAGGGGGGGGGGAAGAGGGAGGGAGGGGGGAGAAGAGGGAGGGGGGGGAAGAGGGAGGGGGGGAAGAGGGAGGGGGGGGAAGAGGGAGGGGGGGGGAAGAGGGAGGGGGGGGAAGAGGGAGGGGGGGGAAGAGGGAGGGGGGGGAAGAGGGAGGGGGGGAAGAGGGAGGGGGGGGGGAAGAGGGAGGGGGGGGGGAAGAGGGAGGGGGGGGGGAAGAGGGAGGGGGGGGGGAAGAGGGAGGGGGGGGGGAAGAGGGAGGGGGGGGGAAGAGGGAGGGGGGGGGAAGAGGGAGGGGGGGGAAAGAGGGAGGGGGGGGGAAGAGGGAGGGGGGGGGAAGAGGGAGGGGGGGGGAAGAGGGAGGGGGGGGGAAGAGGGAGGGGGGGGGAAGAGGGAGGGGGGGGAAGAGGGAGGGGGGGGAAGAGGGAGGGGGGGGAAGAGGGAGGGGGGGGGAAGAGGGAGGGGGGGGGAAGAGGGAGGGGGGGGGGGGAAGAGGGAGGGGGGGGGAAGAGGGAGGGGGGGGAAGAGGGAGGGGGGGGGAAGAGGGAGGGGGGGGGAAGAGGGAGGGGGGGGGAAGAGGGAGGGGGGGAAGAGGGAGGGGGGGAAGAGGGAGGGGGGGGGAAGAGGGAGGGGGGGGAGAGGGAGGGGGGGGGGAGAGGGAGGGGGGGGGAAGAGGGAGGGGGGGGGAAGAGGGAGGGGGGGGGGAAGAGGGAGGGGGGGGGAAGAGGGAGGGGGGGGGAAGAGGGAGGGGGGGGGAAAGAGGGAGGGGGGGGGAAGAGGGAGGGAGGGGGGGGGAAGAGGGAGGGGGGGGGAGAGGGAGGGGGGGGAAGAGGGAGGGGGGGGAAGAGGAGGGTGGGGGGAAGAGGGAGGGGGGGGAAGAGGGAGGGGGGGGAGAGAGGGGGAAGAGGGAGGGGGGGGAAGAGGGAGGGGGGGAAGAGGGAGGGGGGGGAAGAGGGAGGGGGGGGAAGAGGGAGGGGGGGGAAGAGGGAGGGGGGGAAGAGGGAGGGGGGGGAAGAGGGAGGGGGGGAAGAGGGAGGGGGGGAAGAGGGAGGGGGGGAAGAGGGAGGGGGGGAAGAGGGAGGGGGGGAAGAGGGAGGGGGGGAAGAGGGAGGGGGGGGAAGAGGGAGGGGGGGAAGAGGGAGGGGGGGAAGAGGGAGGGGGGGGAAGAGGGAGGGGGGGAAGAGGGAGGGGGGGGGAAGAGGGGGGGGGGAAGAGGGAGGGGGGGAAGAGGGAGGGGGGGGGAAGAGGGAGGGGGGGGAAGAGGGAGGGGGGGGGAAGAGGGAGGGGGGGGGGAAGAGGGAGGGGGGGGGAAGAGGGAGGGGGGGGGAAGAGGGAGGGGGGGGGAAGAGGGTGGGGGGGGGAAGAGGGAGGGGGGGGAAGAGGGAGGGGGGGGGGAAGAGGGAGGGGGGGGGAAGAGGGAGGGGGGGGGAAGAGGGAGGGGGGGGGGAAGAGGGAGGGGGGGGGAAGAGGGAGGGGTGGGAAGAGGGAGGGGGGGGAAGAGGGAGGGGGGGGAAGAGGGAGGGGGGGGGAAGAGGGAGGGGGGGGGAAGAGGGAGGGGGGGGAAGAGGGAGGGGGGGGGAAGAGGGAGGGGGGGGGAAGAGGGAGGGGGGGAAGAGGGAGGGGGAGAGGGTGGGGGGAAGAGGGAGGGGGGGAAGAGGGAGGGGGGGAAGAGGGAGGGGGGGAAGAGGGTGGGGGGGAAGAGGGAGGGGGGGAAGAGGGAGGGGGGGGAAGAGGGAGGGGGGGGGAAGAGGGAGGGGGGGAAGAGGGAGGGGGGGAAGAGGGAGGGGGGGAAGAGGGAGGGGGGGGGAAGAGGGAGGGGGGGGAAGAGGGAGGGGGGAAGAGGGAGGGGGGGGGAAGAGGGAGGGGGGTGGAAGAGGGGGGGGGGAAGAGGGAGAGGGGGGAAGAGGGAGGGGGGGGGAAGAGGGAGGGGGGGGGAAGAGGGAGGGGGGGGGAAGAGGGAGGGGGGGGGAAGAGGGGGGGGGGGAGAGGGAGGGGGGGGGGAAGAGGGAGGGGGGGGGAAGAGGGAGGGGGGGGAAGAGGGAGGGGGGGGAAGAGGGAGGGGGGGGGAAGAGGGGGGGGGGGGGGAAGAGGGAGGGGGGGAAGAGGGAGGGGGGGGGAAGAGGGAGGGGGGGAAGAGGGAGGGGGGGAAGAGGGAGGGGGGGAAGAGGGAGGGGGGGAAGAGGGAGGGGGGAAGAGGGAGGGGGGGAAGAGGGAGGGGGGGAAGAGGGAGGGGGGGAAGAGGGGGGGGAAGAGGGAGGGGGGGAAGAGGGAGGGGGGAAGAGGGGGGGAGGGGGGGGGAAGAGGGAGGGGGGAAGAGGGTGAGTGGTCTGAACTGGTGGGGAAGAGGGGAGGGGGGGAAGAGGGAGGGGGGGGAAGAGGGAGGGGGGAAGAGGGAGGGGGGGGGAAGAGGGAGGGGGGGGGAAGAGGGAGGGGGGGGGAAGAGGGAGGGGGGGGAAGAGGGAGGGGGGGGGAAGAGGGAGGGGGGGGGAAGAGGGAGGGGGGGGGAAGAGGGAGGGGGGGGAAGAGGGAGGGGGGGGAAGAGGGAGGGGGGGGGGAAGAGGGAGGGGGGGAAGAGGAGGGGGAAGAGTGGAGAGAAGCAGGGAGTAGGGGGGGGCTAGTAGGAGTAGGGGAGGGAGGTGAAGGAGGGGGAGAAGGGGGG